>JAMKCH010039733.1:0-13683 GCA_023653785.1 Ophioderma brevispina
ACTGACATAAACAAGATGCTGGTCTGCGCATTGACTTGCAAGAAGGTATGACACCAAGTTTTTCTGGTGTTGAAATCGAAAGTAGGGGGTCTCCTACGAGCTTTATAATTTTATCATCCCCTTTGGTATCAAAAAGTTTAAAAAATAAATAATATATCATTAAATTAAATCTGTCCGCAAATCAGTTATTTGTTCTTACTCAATTTTACTCGAATATGACCGTGACTGGTCCTTTAAATTTCTTTTAGGTCCCATTTCTGGCTTGTGCAATAATTCTTTTAAGGGCGGGCTCGCTTCTCACTAGTGTGAATGTTTCTATATGATTTTTAATGTTTTAGGTTGGTTTTTAGGGTAAATTGCAGAACGTAAGTGATCTATATCCCACTATAAATTTTTGCCGCTCATATAAACCTCTGTACTGTCCTATTCTATGGAAGTCCAGATTTCCGATAGGTTTCTTCCGAGTGTTATATGTCCGAAAACTTTTTACTCCGAAGGGTCGTTGTCTGAAGGGGGAAAGTGTTCATTTTTCCTAAAGATCATACTCCGAACGGTTAATTTCCCGAGGTTTATTGTTTCGAAGGGTTTTCTTCCTAAGGGGCCTTTGTCCGAAAACAAAAGGGCGTTAGTCCGAAAGCATAATTGAGTTCTTTCTTTCCCCGAGGGGCGTTTTCTCCGAAAAAATAACAGGGGATTTTGCTCCGACGGGGTCAATGTCCGAAAAATATAGAGGGTTTTAAATCCAGGGTTTTTAGCCCGATGGGGCTTTTGTCCGAAATTCGGACAACCCCCCGTCTACTTAAAACCTCTCGGAGTAAAAACTAATAGGAGTAATAGCCTTTCGGAATAAAGAATCTTCGAAAAACACACCTTCGGACTACCAAACATCAAACTGAAACAAAATAAGACCTAAGTACACCTTTCGCACCTAGTTTGTGTCATGACAAACTAGTCTGATTATGCCCAAAATAAAACACCAACAGAAAATAATGGTAACCAAAAAGAAACCTCCAATACCGCCCGTTGGGTGATGGATCATTTCATAGCTGTGTGCGCTAAATTTTGAATTAAACAAAGTTTGGACTGGCGCTCAAAATTCAAATACCATGATTTTTTAAAAAAAAATATAAAACTTTTCGTTAAGAAACTTGCATGTCGGCGAGAATCCAGGTTTTTTTTTTAAACAATAAAAGAACAAACAAAAACAATAAATAACAAAATTTTGTTATTTTAGTAGTAAAGATTTCACTCGAACTGGAACATTTTAGTGAGAATGTTGCAACACTACTATGCAAAAAATTCAAAATATTTAATTAAAGAATTAATGATAGATTTGTTTTCCTTCCAGAGAAAAAAAACCTCTTCGGTCAATAACTTTGGATTCTAGCCGATAAAATAGTTTTTTTTTATCAAAAAAACATAGAATCTCGTAACTATTGGTAATCGGCGAGACGTTTTTTGACCGACAAGGCAAGTTCTTTCTAATAAAAAAAACAGTTATCGATCAAAAAACATGGGTATTTGATTGAAACTTGTTACATTAGTATTCCGTCTCGATTCTGATCTTGTGAATGTTTTATTGATTTGTCTAAAAGCATAATGAAATTCTTCTGAAACGGCTTTCTTATACACTTCCCACCAAAATACACTTTAGTCGCTGGGGTAAACAAATCACACATTGTGGCCTTATGTGGGAATAAAGAGACTCTCCACGTGTCCTCAATAATCGTAAACTATGCATGACCAAGGATTAGATATACTGCATCATAATTATGTTCTCCGCATAAGCTTTTGGCACTCTTGAAAATTTTACCTGATCATTCCTGGAATTTTTATTGCGACCTGAACGACGCCAACAAAAGTTGCCAGGACTACAATTAACTACCGACATCCTTCCACACAACAAAAACCGGATCTTGTTCTTGTTAATGAAGACTCCAAGTCCATCATTATGAATTAACTCACTATTCCTTTTGAACATAAATTCATAACCCCACACACGGAAAAAAACAAATATGCTGGCTGCGCTTGACTTGCAAGAACAGGGTTATGACACCAGTTATTCTTGTGTGAAAATCGAAAGTAGGGGGTCTCCTAACGAGCTTTAAATTTTATCATCCTCCCCTTTGTATCAAAAAGTTTAAAAAATACATAATATAATACCTTACATTACAATCTTGTCCGCAAAAAATTCAGTTATTTGTTTCTTACTCAATTTTACTCGAAATATACCCGTGGACTGGTTTCCCTTTTAATTTCTTTTCGGTCATTTCTGGCTTGTGCAATAATTCTTTAAGGGGCGGGCTCGCTTTTCACTATTTGAATTATTTCTATATGAATTTTTAATGTGTTTTCGGTTGTTTAGGGTAAATGCAGAAACATTAAGTAGATCTACTATCCCACTATAAATTTTAACCGCTCATATGAAACCTATGTACGTACTGAAAAATATTTCAAATAGGGTGATTTTTTTTCTACGTGAGATTCTTTTTCTATTTCCGCAACATGTTTTTTTCCATAGAAAGGTATTTTTCAACGGTCACAAGTAATCATAATTATATCCTTTGATTAGAATGTCCTCACCTTTATTTCAGATTCCTAATACACTCACACACCAACAATGATTATACCCTACATTGTACAGCTTGAATAGTGGGCCGCCAACACTGTTAAATTCAAATACTGAAAAGGTCGTTAAACAAACAAAGGTCTAGAAGAAACTAAGGTCCGCAAAAAACAAAAACAAGGTCTAGAAAACAAGCAAAGGTCTCACAACCGGCAAAGGTCTAAACACAAAGGTCTTCAAAACTTCAAAGGTCTCAAACTACACAAAGGTCTCAAAAATGGTAACGGTCTTAAACCACACAAAGGTCTCAACACACAAAGGTCCCAACATCAATGTCTCAAAAACAAGATCTCAAACGCAAACAGGTCTCAAACCTAAGGTCTCAAAAACCAAGGTCTCACATCAAACAAAGATTTTCCAAAAACATAACGGGTCTCAACAACCATACAGGTCTCAAAAACCCACAAAGTCTCAATATCAAACAAAATCTTCAAAACACGCAATGTCTCAAAAACACAAGAAGGTCTCAACATCCAAAACAGGTTTCACTATAGAAACAACTGGTCTCAAATGGTCACGAAATGAACAAATGTCTCAACAACACACTACCACCTGTGTTTTCGGCGCCTTTGTGTTTCAATGGTTTATTGGACCATGGACATGACCCCACATCGTCCAAAATGGTTAATTATGATTTTTAATTAAATAGATTTTGATGGTTCCCAAAAAAGAATAGATGTTTTCCATTGTTTTGGCTCCTTAGTTTTTTCAATGTTTGTTGAGAACAAGTTTCCATTTGGTTTGAAGGTCAAATAAGGATTTTTTACAAATTAATTATTTGGAAGTTTCCAGATAGTTGCGTAGATGATTTTCGGTGTTCCTGTTCCTTTTTGTTTCAATGTTTGTTGAATATTGCCTGAACCCAAAATCGCCATTTTGGTTTCAAAATGGTCAAAATTATGATTTCAAACAATTATGGACAGTTGTAATGGTCCTAGATGGTTTTGGAGTGAGTCCCGGTGTTTTGCGGCCCCTTGTATACCATGATTGTTGAACATTTTGGCCCCCAGATATCGCGCCAATATCGGCTATTTTTTCAAATTCTGAAAATAATGCTTTAAGCAAAAATATATACTTTCGGTGGGTCCCAGATTGTTTTTAGGTTGTTACCAATGTCTTCGGCCCCTTTGGGTTTCATAATTTGGTTTAAAAATCAATTATTTTTGGCCCAAATTACAAATAGCCGATTTGGGGTCCGGCAATCTCAACAACATTGAAATACAAAGGAACAGATAACACCGGTCACCACTCTAAAAAACTCAGGAACCACTAATTGTTTCAATCTATTTAACACTTAATTAACACTAGTGCCTAAGGGGTTTTCACTCACATTGGTGCCTAAGGGGGGTCCATGGAACCCCCCCCCCCTAAGGAAACCACTTTCCCGATGAATTTTCATGAACTCATACCACCTTTTAAGTGGCTAAGACAAGCAATAGGTGCAATCTAAATGAGTTCCGTGTTTATTGTCTGGAAATTAAGGGGCAAATCTTGATTTCGAAATGCGTCAAATCGCTCAAAAAGTAAACATGATGTTTTCGCGACTCTGCTTCCCCATATACACATTGCAATCATTTTGATGTTTATATTCTGCTCTAGAAGGACTCAATTTACATTATTTAACAACAACATACCATTTTGTACATTCTTGTATTTTTTGTGGGTGCAGTCGTAATTTGCCATAGGATTTACATGGCGCGCATCGCACGATGATGGAATCGCTTCTTTTCAGCACATAAAGGGTATTATTTTTTTCTGATTATGTAATTAATTTTGTTTCATGCATATGACATACATACGCAGAAAAATATTCTGCAACAGGGTGTCTAATTTTTATTGTTTAAAATCACACTCCCTGTTGGTGCTTAGGGGGGGGGGGGTTCCTAGGCCCAAGCTAATTATCTCATTAACAGGCTATAACTTTAGTAATTTTTTTTATGGAAAAGAACGCCTCGATAATTCACAATTACAAAAAATTAGAGTTCTAAAAGTATTTTTCCGACTGAGAATCGCCGAAAACAAGATCTTGGGTATATGGAACCCCCCCCTTAGGCACTTAAGTGTTAAATGACAAAGTCTTCCTACTTCCGTTTGTGGACAAAGGGTTCATGGACCCCACCCCCATGAACCATTTTTCACCCAAAGGAATTTTGGCATAAATTTATACCACATATCATGGACAATAACAGTAAACAATAAAATATGTAAATATATATGTACAATGAAAAAGCTTTTGAAATATGTTTTCTAAAAGGTCCAATTACTATACTGAATCACATTTTTGGCGTCCAGGCAATGCCTCAACAACCACTGCAACACAAGGAGTCCGAAACACGGGAACCGCCAGAATCCACCTAGAAACCGCCCGATTTTCACCATTGTTAATATCATTATTTTGACCATTTTGAACCCAAGAGCCAATTCGGGATCCATGCAATACTTAACAAAGTCAAGATCCGAAAACACTCGCAAACAACTGGGCCCATCAAAAAAGTCGCAAACTTTGTTTTTAAAAAATGGTCATAATAAAGATTATTTGACCATTGTGAACCAAAATAACGATTTTGGGGTCCAGACCATGCTCTAACAAACCAATGAAACACAAAGAAGCCGAAAATACTGGAACCACCCAAAAACCACTGGAACATCCAAATTGTCCACTTTTTAAAAATCGGTATTTTGAACCTTTTTGACCCAAAATTATGCCGGTTCGTGGTCCAGGCAATGCTCCCCAAACATTGAAACAAAAGGGCAGAAAACACCAGAACTCATAAAATAAACCGTCCGGAAACCATCGAAATGGTTAACTTTGTTTAAATCTTTATTTTGACCATTTGAAACCAAAAGAACCGACTTTTGCCGTTATTTTACATTTTTAAAAAAAAAAAAAAAAACAACGAAAAACCATCTAGAAACCGTCTGGGAATCATCCAAATTATCTAATTTTGTTTAAAAATCATAAATCTGACCTTTTTGAACCAAAATAGCCGATTTGGGGGCGGACAGAAAAAAAAACCAGACTGGGCATAGTTCATAGCCTTGAAACACCTAGGAGCCACAACATCAAGAACCACCAAGAAACATCGGTACGGTAACCATCCCAATTATCGATTTTTGTTTAAAATCATGGTTTTTAGCCATTTTAAAGGCCGTTTTTTTGTTGGGGGTTAAGGCAATGCTCACACATTGAAAAACAACGGCGAAAAACCGGGAACCACCCAAAACATCTGCCGGGTGGGGGGGGGCGGACACGATCTGCTCGATTTGGGCACTGGAGGATTTCCAAACGGTAATTTAGGGAATTCCTTGGTTCATTTTCCTACGCAGCCCTCGGTTCATGACATACTGATCACCTCTTTAAACCTTCGTTCAATAAGTCTTAGTAATTCATGATAATTTTTTGACAATTTATTGACTCCAAAATCTGTCGGGGTTAGTGTATAACCCAAAAGTGTGTTTGCCAAAAACGCTCATTTAGAGAGCCCTCATACCGCTTTAACCTAAACACATACAGAAAAGATAAGTTTTACTATTGCACGCTCCACGTATCCAATCATGTCGAGTTATTCATGTCGCTGTTAGATCGATTTACCCACCCGCTATTTGTCGAGTTTAGAGCGCTGCCTATCCAGTTTGAACTCGATTTGCCGATTTTCATAAATTCTGTCCAAATAAATGTCCAGACAAATCATGCAGTTTCTAAAAAAATGGACAGATTTTTTTCACCATGTTGCAAACTGGGACATGAATTTTTTTTCTCAACATGAGCAAACTCCGAACTGATTTTTTTCTCAACAGAGCAAACTCGACATGATTTTTTTTCTCACATGGCAAATCTCGACCTGATTTTTTTTTACACATACACCAAAAAATCATGTCGAGTTTTCCTCATGTTGAGAAAAATCATATCGAGATTTTGAAACTGGACCGTGATTTATGTCAACTCACCATATATAGAAGCAAAACTCGATGTATAGATGGCAACTGGACATATAGCGCTGTAAACTCGACATAATTATAACGCTGCACACTCGACATATGGCGAGAAAACTCGAGACACAGCGCGTGAAACCCGACATGCGCGTGAAAACTCGCCATGATTTTATACGTAGAGCGTAAAGTGGACATATTTTTGTCAAACTCACCATATGGAGAGCACAACTCGATGTATAGACGGCAAAACTGGACAGATATCGCTGTAAACTCGACAAATAACGCTGCACACTCGACATGGGCGAGGAAAACTCCGATCCACAGCTCGTTAAACTCGACATGCGCGGAAACTCGACATATAGCGGGGTGAAACTCGCCATGATTTGTTAAGTGGAGCGTGCCATATTTTACACAAATGCACACAAGTACTTGTATATCCTTATATCATTGTAGATACATACCACACGTTAACAATTGTAATTCATTTCAGAAATGTTCTTTTATTTTTACTTAACGTTAGTCCGTAATTTGTTCAGATGACATGTATTCAATCCGTTCCAAAATTTTATCCAATATGAAAGAAAATTGCATTTAAAAAGGTGTAAGTTTTATATATCTGTCCTCACAGAAATCAAAACTACTATTTTTTTTGCTTTTGGCTTGATATGTTTTTACAATGCACATGATGTGGGGGAAAAATCATGGGTTTATTAAATTCCCTCCAGAAGTTAATTATCAAATATCAAACTAGGCGGTCACCGGGTTTCGACGGATCACCTGGCATGATGATTCTCAGGTTTTACGGTGCCTTTGACTGGAATGACCCCTGATGCCTTGTAGTGAAAATTTAACATTTTTGCATATCAATCGCCACGCCCCCAAGTTTCGTTGGATACACAAAGTTTTACCATTTGCCTCCTTGACTTGGAATTGACCCTGATGACTGTGTGATCTTAAAGATTGTTGGCATCAACAATCCATACACCAAACATTACTCCATTTGACCTCAGGACCTTGATGAATGACCATCTGACCTTTTGTGCGTGACCTTTAAAATTTTCGCATCAAAAATTGACCCCACCCTCCCAAGTTTCATCCTCCTACACCCACGTGTACCTCATTTGACCTTGAATGACCCTAATGATCTGCCCGTGACTTTTAAATTGTCGGCATGAACAATCGACCCCCGCCCACCAAGTTCGTCTGGATACACCAACGTTTACCCATTGACCTCTTTGACCTGAATGACCCAGATGACCTTTACATGGACATTGTTGGCATCATCAATTCACACCCTCCATACACCAAGTTTACTGTTCATTTGACCTCCTATGATCCTGAAATGACCAATGACCTCTGGTCATGAACTTGAGATTTAGGGCATCACAATGAATCCCACTCTCCAATGTTAATGTCCAACACCAACGTTTACCCCATTTGACTCTTTTGATCTTGAATGACCCCTAATGGACCTTTCGATCCAATACCAATACAACCTCGGTCTCGGACGGTAAGGGGCACCACCCACCACGTTTTCAGGACGTGGACCCTCGAGTCTCCGAGAAAACCAAGTTTGCCATTGGCCTTGATGACCCCTAATGACCTTGTCGTGAACCCTCAAAATTTTCGGCACCGAAAATCGGACCTCGCCCTCAAAGTTTCATGTCATACACCAACGTTTACCCCCTTTGACCTACTTTGACCCTGATGACCCTTGATCAAACCAATACAACCCGGTCTTCGGAAGGTCAAGTTTCAACGTTTCAACGTGCGACCCTCGGGCCTCGAGGAAATAGACGCGATTCCATTTCACCTCTTGTGACCTTGAATGACCATGATGAAATTTGATCCACAAACCAATACAAACTCGGTCTTCGTTCGGTCAGGGGCACCCAACCCACCAAGTTTCAGAATGTGGCGACCCTCGGTCTCCGAGAAAATAGCCGGTCAGACAGACAGACAGACACAATGACCCCTAAGGAATTTTGTCGGACCTTCAAAATTTTCGGCATCAAAATCGAACCCGCCTCCCCACACGCCAAGTTTCATTGTCCATACACCAACGTTTAACCCCATTTGACCTCATTTGACTTGAATTGACCCCGATGACCTTTGGTCACCTAAAAAATACAAACCGGTCTTGGAAAGGTCAAGGGGGCACCCCCACAAAGTTTCAGGAAACGGCGACCGTTCGGTCTCCGACAAATAGAAGCGGTCCATTTGACCTATTTGACCTTGAATGACCCGATGACCTTTGATCCACTAACCAATACAAACTCTCGGTTCTTCCCGGGAGGAAAATAGACGCGTCAGACAGAACACGGACAGGAAAGGCCACCGCGTATTATATAGATTGTTTATTGATTCATTGAGATGTTCTAGCAGAAAGTGTATGTCTCACTAATTATGTATGGTGGAAGTACCTTTCATGAGTATGAGCACAAGAAACTTGGTCATGCATCAGTAACGAGTATGAATGCGGACTGGCCCCGCGATGTGTAAGAGTATGAGGGGTACGGGCCCCACAAATTGTAGGCGTAACTCGAATAGGAATATGAGTATTTGTACTCGACAAGCCTTCGACTTCCACAAGTCTGGTGAGGATAGAGCCCATCAATGGATTTGAAAAAGTAATGTTTGCTGTGAAAATCAGCAAAAGTGAATTTGACAGAATCGGTAAGAACAACTTACTTAGCTTCCGTCGAATGTTGGTATTATAATAGGAATACCAAACTGAAAATTATCTGGCGTTTGGGTATACGTTATTCAGAGTGTAAGCAATTAGAAAAAAAATTTCTACTTCATTTCCTTTAATGAAAGCGGGTTTTAGTTGATGAATGGCTAATGATTATTAGATGCCAAAGCAAATAATTGCATTTTATGAGGAATTTGAAGGTTTTTTATATACCTTATGATCAGTATGAAAGTATAACTTTTTAAACAAAATACGTCTGTTGTGATGTCGTCGAATGTGGGATGCCGTCGCATTCGAATCTTTTTATGTTCCAAGGGGTACATTTTAATTGCGGTTGTTTTTTTGTTTGCAAGACCATAATTGTGGTTTGTGTATATTAGATAAACGTATGCGACCTTTATAGTTTAGTGGTTTTATTATCATGAAACGATTAGTCTCTTCATCAAAATGTCGAATGGATCTCAGGTATTTGCAAGTTATTTCATCAGTTCTTTTGGAGAGGGTTATGAAAAAACATTACATACTCTCATAATAATTATAGTCTCTGGTTGTTCCGAAAGTTTTTATCCTAAGGGTCGTCAGTCCGAAATTAGAATGAGGGAACTTGATCCGAAGGGCGTTAGTCCGAACATTCGGACAAACGACCCTTCGGAACCATAATCTTTATTTCTTTTCGGACAAACGACCCTTCGGATTAAAATTCTTCGGAACATAACTCCTTTCGGAAAAAACCCTTTTAAAATGCGTTTTCGGACAAAAAAAACGCACCTCGGATAAAAATCTTCGGAGAAAAGACACATTACTTATTTTCGAATCCAATGCCCCCTTCGGCAAAATACCACTCGGACTAATTGCACCTTCGGAGAACCGACCATTCGGAGAAACGACCCTTCGGATTAAAAATCCGTCGGGAATATATAACCTTCGGGTCAAATGCTCCTTCGGACCAACAAACCTTGCGGATCAAAAAAACCTTCGGATATAGTCCTGAACACCGTCAATTTTAGCTATAATGTACAAATGGATATTCGGCCCCGGTTGTCAAAACTTACAGGGTCCGCGTGACCGATTGTCCTACCACCCATCGGTTTGTTCGCCATTGAGTGCTGTTGGCATCGTTTGTTCAGACACTGTACCCAATGGCCTCGTATACCAGGTCAAGGTTCTATTCCGTACATGTTGCTATGGTAGTAGGACCCGCTCTCATGGGGAGACCTCAATTTCTTTACACCTGGTACCCCTCTCCTTAAAGCAATATAGCACATTTTTTTGAAGGGCGCCCCAATTTTTCAAAACTTGGAGATTTTTACACGCTTTGCATTGGAATGCTAGTAAACTATACCTGTGAATGGTTAGCTCGAAAAATGTCTAGGTGTGTCACAAACGAAGGAATTTTGTACTAGAATAATTATTATTCGGGATCCCCGGCGATAATAATTCAACGGACTGCTTGGAAACGGCCTTCCAATGTGAAATATCGGGGATAATAGCGCCATGTACGTGTCTACGCTTATCCATTGTTTTTAGTAGTTCGGGCAAGTCAAGTAGGTTATTTTCGTCGAGGTGGCACTATTTCATCATGGACGGCATAATACGTAGCATTTCAGCTCTGCCGGTTAGTCAAATCGGGGATCCCAATTCTCAATACAAAATCGCCTTAATTTGTGATGATAATACGATGTTTTCAGCGTTCTCGTTCGCAGGTCTTTATAGTTTCCGAGGCAATTACCAACGTAATGTTGCAAAATAAAATTTGAAAATTTGGAGCGCTCCGCTCTTCAAAAAAATGTGCCAATATTGCTTTAAACTGGTTGGGCGCAAGCAACTATATTCAATCTCGCTCCTCGACCGGCCGCCAATGATGTGGACCGGTATTGAGGGTCATGGCAAGTGTATTGCTCTCCGTTGTACAAGAAAAGGAGCGTATATATGATGTCAATGAGTCTTCCACGCTTCTGTCACATATTTACAAGGATTGTTCAACGAAAGATAATACTTTATTACCAATGTGCAACCTACAGGAATTTGGATTTCAAAATACTTGCCTTAAACTTAATTCGGACATTTGAACGTGATATTTTAAAGCCGGCTTACCCGTGTGACATGCCCGGGTGATATGCTTACACGTATGTCACGGTATGTGCCTCTACCAAAAAAATGAGTAAAACCATACTGTTTATATTCAATGTTATTTATTTGTTAATCGTAGATAACTCCACTACACAGGTTCTTTCCCACATCGGTACCAAAGATGTCTACACGACCAATGGACTTTAACGTCAGTGTGAATTGGACATACGGCTTTGAGCCTTTCTTTCTACAAGATTCATGTGTTCCCTTCAGCCAAAGCTTTTGTAGGAGAAGTGAAGGAGGTAAATTGGTCTATATTAATACTAAATGTGAGCTTTACGATCGAAGATTGATACAGCAATTTGTGATTATATCGAGAATGTGCAGTTACGGATCAAGATCCAACGTTACGATCAAACGAAATGATCAAGGGAGCTGCTTTTTGGTAGACGTTTCAGATATCCACTTACGTCCCTAGAGGAAAAATGATACAAAACCTGCGATCACCGAAAAAGGACGTAGCGTTATTTGGGTATAAGATCTAGGAGCACTTACACAATAAAACAGGCAGGGGTCCGCTCGTGATTTTTGAAAAGTGGCAAACATGGCATGTAGGGTTTTAAGGGATACAGAAGTACCAACGTATAATGCAAAATGAGGTAATGCCATTTATTCCGTCGAGCGCTACTGCACAATATCATACAGCGCATGACGGAAAAAACTCAATGTGAACTTCATTGATTCTTGGGATTTCTCTATGAACGTTTTCCGCTTTTTAATTATTTCAGAGCATTACGAGTAGGGGTGGTCGACTGAGTTATTTAATGCGAAACAAATGGTCATCCTGAAAAGTGTAGGGGCACATAAAGTTAATATTACACAGAGTCTTTTATGCCCAAGGAAAAACCACACCTTCTTCAAAAACTTTTCCTATCCATGACATCGTTCCATTCTAACCGTTTTGCTAGTTCCGAATTCCGTATTTATCAGTCATTTCACATGCGAGTTATAGGAACCTCGCGCACCAGAGCCATTGTTCTTCCAGGTTTCCCCTGATAGCTACTGCACAACCCGTGCAGTAATTGGTGGAATAGATCACACGACATTCATTATGCATGGCGTGACGTCGTAATTAGCAAGTCGTGCCTCGGCTTTGTGGGTTGTTTGCGGATTCTTTGGCGTGTGTATACGCAATGGAGTAGCGGTGACCGGCAGCAACCTCGACCTTTACAAATATTGTTGAGTGTGTCGGTAAAAAGTTTGTCGTGCCTAACAAGCGAACATTTTTAAATCCGTTTAGCGACATACCTTTAAGCGTTTTCTCATGGCCTGCTTTTTGGCGTATATCGTCTTGAGATGGACGATCAATGATTTAGGGTTGATATAAATCGTTGTATAACAAAAATATTTTTTTTTAATTTTGGATTTAAAAAAAGACATTGCTTTTTTTTTTAATTTTTTAGGTTTTTTCTTTTTTTAAATTATCAAATTTGAGATTGGTTCATTACCCAACTAAATATTCTAATCAATGATATTACTTTATAGATAGTACACTAGAAATTATTGTTTGCGCATTTCAGGGCGTTATTCAATTCCACCTTTTTTTAGATGCGTGGTCATAGTATGTTAAATGTAGCATTCTACAAAAACTAAATAATGAAGTCCTGTTCTGTTCTTATTGCGGACAAGTCACCGTCGCGTATGGATACGTCGGATTATGAAAAACGGAATCTCCGATCCAGACATGTTCTTCAGACTACCCGATTTCTGTTCAACTAGTAAGAACAATTCAAAGATTCATACAACAGAATTAAGCTTTTGAAGTAGGCATTGTGCGTCCGTCCATTCAGAAGCGATGTGGTCTTGTGCAGCCTTTAGAGAAGACAGCACGGAATCTCGCGGGACGTAAGGGACAACAATCAGAGTTTACATAAAGCAATGTCTGTTTGTTATTTTGGGGGAAACTTTAATAGCCAAAATAAAAGTGTCAAGTGGTCCTAAACGTAGATTATGGCTTCACCAAAATCATCATGTTGATGTCAAAATCTTTACGTCTTTTTACATGACACAACCGGCTATTAGTTAGGATGAGGTCCAAATTGAAAATAAAATCGTATTAGACCAGGGTTAGCAAGACACAGATCAGTTTATGGATACAAGTTGGCATGGTTTAGAATTTAAAACCCAAATCCATGAGCACCACAATTCAACATCGTGAAATCGGAAGGCGTGTGAAATAAGGATGGTATTATGCTTTAACAATATAATTAGTTTTATTTTCAGATTGAGGGATGAACCAGTTTGAGTTGTATGACATTGTACACCGTAAATGCATGTTTCCTTATGCAAATACTTGTTA
>JAMKCH010039734.1:0-13512 GCA_023653785.1 Ophioderma brevispina
GGCCCCTGCCTCTACACATGGATAGCGGTCTGAGTCGCCGATTGAAGCAGGGAATTGCTTGTTTGCCCTTCTCAATATGGCGGGAAATAATCCCTACACATGCTAGTGCGACATATCTTCCAATATCGTCCCCTTAGAGCCGGAACTGGCTATGTCCATTTTGTAATTGTTCGACCATCCATGGGATCAACGATTGTGGTTAGGCCTATATCTCGGTCATACTTTGAGAGGTAAATATAATTAACCATGAACTGGAAGATTACTAACTATCCAGTTTTTTCCAAATACTGACATGCTTGTACTTGATTTTCTTATTTTTCTTTTTCTTTCTTAGCTTTAATCAACTTTAACTCGTCCTATCTAAATTCCATTTTTGGACATAGCCAGTTTCTGGCTCTAATGGGACGTGTGTTCTATGGTCTATCACAATTCCCTTTAACTTTGACAATTAAGTGAAGCCATATTGAGCATGGCAAAATGCAACTTCCCTGTTCTTTCAATCCGGCCTAATACATACCGTATTCCTATAGGCCGTTAGCCAACCATCATGTTGGTGCCCCACGGATGCTACTTCCAGGACCTACACTACATTAAGCTGTCAATCGATCCATGTTTAAGCGATTGGCATAGGGATCATTGACAGTCGAATGAATTGTTGTCTGGAATGCGTCTATCTTGTCCACAACATGGCTGGCTATTGAATACGGTCTATTCAAGCGGTGCGCCAGCCCGCTATCCATGTGTAAGGTTGTGGCCCGGGCCTAAGGGTTTTTTCGCCCCTAAGCGTACCGTAAGGCTAAATCATGGGTACATTTAACTGCACCTAATTTCTCTTTCCAGGCATCTGGAAATGTCTGACAATTCAACTATCCAAAACACAATATGTATAAAAAAATATGTACATTTGTTCATAACCTTTTTGTAAAACAGTGTAGTACCTTTTTTTTATGTTCAAAACCGACTGTTTACCAAAGTTATGTATTTTTAAACACATCATATGTTAACAAAAAATGATCTTTGTACATGTTTGTTGTGTTAAAAAAACGCGGTGGTTGCTTTTACAACGGTAATGGTGATGTTTATGTTTTAACATGTTTTTTGTGTCCAAATAATGTCCCCATCCGTTGGCGTTGCAGGCGAAGCTGGAGGCGGTCTCGCACAATTCTCCACCGTGGGGCTTTGTGAAGTGCCATTTATAACTTTGAATGTAGTCAATCATGGCCTTTGATTACTTTTGGTGTTATTGGTCGATTCACACTAATGGTTGTGTAATAGTGTCTTAGTCATGCAAGTCACATTTGCCTTGCTTAGGCTATGGTATTCCAACGCATTGACACTGCACAGTAGTCGGTCTGCAGTCCTCTAGGACACTCCTGGGTGGATTTCACAAGACTTAAAGAACCATGGCACATTTAAAAAGTGCACCCTCAGGATTTTTTTCAAAATTGATATTTTCTGCATGGTTGTAAACTTTATATACACTAGAGCCCCACCTAAATGATAAGGTCAATTGCAAACCCTCGCCCTTATGGATAAACAGAACGATCAATAACTAATGTCACCGGCGACACTAATTTAGCAACCGACGGAAATGAAGTTTAACACAAGAAAACACAACGCCGTATGCATTCCCAAGGTATGCCACCCTGTTTCCGGTATGCCTTTTGTGATGTTCATACAATGAGTACATCTATGATATTCCTGAGAGATTTTATATTTTTGTGAAAATGTGCCATTGCCGCTTTAACGACACATCCGTAGAACCATCCATCTCAAGTCGAACGCATCTTAAGTAATAATATGGATTAATAACCAGGCCGTACGCGTGATGCAGTTGTACCCCCTCCCCCAAGGTCACAAAAGGGTCAAAGGTCCACTTTTGGCAGAAATTTTTGATTAAAAAGGTCCCAAAAATTAAGAAAAAATGTTGACAAGAAAGTCCACATTTTTGAGTGCTTTGAATGAAATGTTCAAAAGGTCCCAAAACGGACTATTTAAGGGGTTTAGGTCCACTTTCCCACAAAAAAGCGTCACTTTTTCGAAAAAAAGTCATTTTCGAATGAAATCGAGTCCAACACCCCCAAAAATAAATCCTGCGTACGGCCCGAGTACATCAACAGTAATTCTACATAGTGTACAAATAACACAAAAGTGAATACGGATAACTTTGATCCCCCGCTGTCTGCTAATGTGTCAAGTTTTTAAATATGTCATAAATACACAAACCTCAGTAAATTATGATTTTTTTAATGCCTATATTTGATAAAATAGGTTTGCTTAAATATCAACTCTGCATGATTGGGGCGTCTCTACTAAGATTTTACATGTCTATATTGATTTGAATGGTTCTAACAATTTATGAAATACAAAATAGAAATAAAAAACCCTCCAAGGTACATGAATATGAGATACGCAGCTTTTTCTTAATTTAATATCATTTATTATGCAGAAATGCATATACATGTACATTTCAACCAACCGCTTTAAATGTCTCTACCCAGTGTATCAAAACCGCAATATTATAATGAAATAAAAATCAAGGTGGAGAGGGAACATTCGCCAGGGGGGAGATGAAGAAAAAAAAATTCTGTGCCAGGGAAGAAGAAGACTATTTGTCACAAATAAGAGGGAAAAGAAAAAAAAATACGACCTGAATGAAGGGTTAAAAATACATGTCAAGACCCAAATACTATAGCCTCCCTGGAAATCTAATGGACACAACCTAACAAAAACATTGTCATTCTTCCCTAGAATTGAAGCACAAAATCAAGTGGGTCAAAAGACCCTGCGACCAGGCGTTTGTTGGTAACACACCCACTCTAAGAATGACGTAGAAGCCCGGGTGGAGCAGCAGCTGGAATATGTCCTGGGTCTGGGATGAATCTTAACGAAACGTTCAGCAGAAGAACTATATTCCTAGATGATATAAAACAATCCCAAAATGATAAATATATAAAATTCAGCAGTGACAGTGATGGCAAAGTCAGTTTAATCTTGTCTCACCAATATAAAATAAGGGGACGAAGGAACATACATTTGTCGACAATGTGGTGAGGGGAAGAGATAAGTGCAACGGGGACTGTGGAGGGGAAGTGTGCATCAAAGTCAACCCACGTTTTTTATTGACGCACGCGGTACACCATTCTAGGGGAATTTCCGTAACATGACCCATTGAACTTTTTTCTGACACACTATGAATTCGGAAACCCTTAACGAAAGCACAGATTGTTTATTCCTTTCAGGTTTCCGAGCATAAGTGTGTCACAAAAAGTGGTGTCATGTGGTAGGTTACGGAAACTCTCCCACTTCCCTTTACTTAGTTTGTGGTTGTAAGTCATATTCTGTACGAAAACTGCTTTGTGGTTTTACTATAAATGCAAACATGTGCAAGTTTAAATAATATGAAGTCATCTATTCTCTAATGTAAAAGAGTGAAAATCACTCTTTCAGGATTGACTCTAGGACCAGTCCTTTTGTTAGAGTTAATTCCCTCTATTAAGATGAGTAATCATAAACATACTTCCACTTTTAAGAGTAAATTTAACTCCATTAAAGACTGGTCCCTAGAGCACTCCTTTTACATTTTATAGAATATTACTCGATATCGGTAATGCTTGACATTTTCAGTACGTGCTTAATCATTTTCATGTCACACACATGGAAGTAAAATTTGATAAAGTATAATGACAATGCGGCGAACCATCAAGATAACATGCACAGCCCTAGGCTAAAGACCAGTGGTTAATAGACTGGTATCATCAGATGAATGGAGAGTCTAATTACACGAGAATCACACAACAGGTGTGACGCAAACAAACACTTCTAATGCCGATGATACATAAACCATTAGTACACTGCGCTACACATACCAGTGATGACTACTATAGAGTCAACCAGATGCCTGAAACTGGACAAGAATTTCAACAACCTGGGATGTTTTCTGTGGCATTAACCGTTGAGAATGTAAGTAATACATCCAGCTGTATCAGTTTGCTTCAATAGCAATGGTTATTTTTGACAATTGCGGGTCCTAGTACATATGGAACGGTATTTTTGTGAAAATTTCATAATACAATCTTGCAACAAGGTTTTTCTGTATTAAAAATTGTATTAGGATTCCAAAAACCATGGGTGTCATTTGTAAATGTGTTCTTGGATGTGTTCTAAGGGCAAGGTTTATACAGGGGTCAAAATATAAAAGGGGGCAAAATGGTTTTTCAAGTCTACCATCCTGTCAGTCCTTTCAAGGATTACAGAAGGTCTATTTTGCCATACCCGATTGTTATAGTACAGGTTTACTAGCAAAATGGGTTCCAGGTCACACTGGGGGTAACAATTCAGATTCATACGGTTCGTTTTTTAAAATGGTGCCACATTGTTTTTTCTACTTGTAAACAGAAGCCCGAAAATATACAGGTCCGCGCTGTCCAATGACGTTTTGATGATATTAAGAGGCAAATATAGCCGTGGTCCCCAGTCTATGGGGAGACCACTATCATATCTGTAAAAGTCTCACTTTGAAGGCTGTCAAGAATTCTATATACATTTTCTTATTTAATTGAAACGATAACGATTTAAAACCAGTTTCATCAAACAAAATCGGACCATTCTATAAATAATGACCTTGAACTTTCTTGAGCTTATTGTACTAAAACCATAGGTCCGTAAATATGGCAACCTATACCTTTTTAGAAACCTTAATGAGCAACCGATAAATTCTTAAACAATTGGAACACTTTTATTGTTTACCCCTGTACAAATTTCCCCCCCCTTTTAAAAACCCCAATAACACACATTTTTAAGAATACAACCCATCAGATTCTCCACCCATGAATTCTGTATTGGAAAAACTTGGTGTCAAAATTGTAATATGAAAAAAAACTATCCAAAATATTAATTAACATTTCCCAGGCACTATCCTTTGCAAACATAACAACAAAACGGTTACAGGTTATTTCCCCTCGTTAACTTTCCTCAAACTTTTTAGAAATCGCCAAACCATAATGGGTATAGTCTGAAGTTTTCTAGTCCTAAAAGGCTATATTTCTTGGCCATGGTGGAAAAAAATGATACTTTAGCGATTCGTTCAAAGTCACATGTTCCACATAATCATTCTACTTCAAGCCCAACAACCCCTCACTTAGCCTACACACAACACCCCATACCACACCACGTCAAATATCACAATTGTAAATGCGCACAAAAGGCCAATGTCAGCGCCCCTACATGGTGCAACTACACAAAAAGGGCTGTCATCCAGTCTATATCACATCCTTTATGCTATTGTATTGTTGAAGACAGTTTCATTGGAGGATGTGTGATACCAAATTTAAAAAGCCGAAGATGTTACAGTGTAGATGGATTATCCAGTGAAAATGTTCGTTTTATTGAAGCATAAGGCTTGGAAATTGCGGTATAATTTAAAATATATCTAAATTTCATGATCCGGTGTAAATGAATGTATTCTGTTCTGCCTGAGGCTAAGTCGGCTCCATAGACGACAATGGAATAAAGCGTGAAACTAATTAGTTTATGCTGTGGTGAAATCAACTGAATTATCGGTAGGGGGGGGCTATGAGCCCTCAGACTATAACAACTATAACTATTATTGAATTAACATTTTTGTTTGTTCGTTTGTTTGTTGTTTTTTGTTATTTTTGGTTGCTCTTACTTTTAAATACTACTTACTTTCTTATATAAACATACTCAGACACTTCCCTTTAACGGATTTTTTTCCAAGTTTATTTAACTTATTTCAACGGTATTTTTCCTTTTCACCAAGATATCAAAACAAGGTGAAGGTGCACATTATAGAAATACGATTTCTGCCAAGCTGACGCCAACCCTGATGTGACACAGTATATTATCAGTATCAGCAATGCAAATGATTAAGTATAATTATTAATATACCATCATGCTTGGGTTTCCATCAATGTCAATTTTCCTTTGAGACTTGCGTTCATCTCCTTGAAGGTGGACGCGACCAATGAAATAGGGATGGATACTACTGAAATAGTAACTGTACCAGGTTTCGCGTCCATTGGTATGGTATTTAATACAGTAGTGCCAACCGTATTTATATGATGCATTAAACTACGACATTGATCCAAGAATCGGATATTGTTTCACAAATTTTAATAATAGTATATAATAATGTCTAATGTACTACCGGGAGAAGAAAGAGGGAGCTATAGAGCTAGAGAAGAAAAGAGATAGAACGCGTCTTACATCAGTATTCTTGACGATTGCTATTATTATTATTAATATTTGATTTAGTCATTATATCATTGTTTTTATGTTTTTGTTTGTCCTATATTTTATATGCTACCTGCTGTTGTCATATCTCCAACAACACCTAGAAAACTCCCACAAAATGCACAAGTACCTATGAAGGTGGTTTTTATTTCCTTTCCTTTCTCGTTAATTTTACTTATATTTCAATTCTTCTTTTAAAAATTACCCTTGTAGGCAGAGGGAAGAGTATAAAGGAAATCCTAACATTTTAGAAAGGAACTATACATACATACATACATAATACAATACATACATACATACATACAACTATACATACATACATACCTACATACATACATACATACACACATACATACATACATACATCATACATACATATTTTTTTATTATTTTTATTTTTCTGATATTAATTTATTACTGAATTTCAATGACGAATTACCCGTTTTCTTTCCTTGCTTTCATTTACCTCTTCTACCTCTGATATTGTGTGACAGCTGTCGAGAACACCAGAACTGACCACACTTAATAGAAGACCAATCAGGTTTGGTTTCTCTCTCTCTTCCTTATTTAAAAAAGAAAAGAAAAAAAGAGTAAACAATGTAAAATAATGTTTTACCGAAACGGTTGTCACCTTATTGGGCGCTACTTGTGAACATGAGGGCACCTGTGTCCAGTGATTACAAGACCTCTTTTTTCGGGGGGGATGGGGGGGGGGGGTGGGGGGGGGGGGGTAGGGCAGTGGAAAAGTGATGGTGGGGTGCAAAAGTAAAATGTGGCCAATATCTCCAAATTTAACAATTTTTAAAAAAAACCAATTTTTGGACCCCAAATCGCTTAGTTTTGACAAGGTAGTTAATGTTGGGGTCGCCAATCGCTGATTTTTGCCAACAAACGTCATTTTTCTTTCGCCAGGGGAGCAAACTGGGGGGGGGGGAGCAAGAAAAAGTGGGGGGATGCCCCCAATGAACACCCCCCCCCCCCCCGTGCGCCTCCAACTTCTTGTGTACACATGAAGTAATTATTATTTAATTTAACTAATTTAAACGGGTGGACACACACTTACATTTTTCTTTTACGGGAAAATATGTTGATTCTTTACTCCTAATCTGGTCTGGTGTTGAATTTATATATTTAACTTAAGAGGGTACTACGTTTTATCTCTTTAGATCCTTGGCGATTCTCTGGTGATGGAATTGCCAAAATTACGATTGTATCATATTACTGATTGTCTCATAGTTCTATACGTATTGCATCTCGTGTTCAGAGTTCGGCAGATAAAGAGTAAGTTTAAAAAACATAAGAATTTTACTTTTTTTTTACAATAATTTAACAATATTTTCAGTAACTGCACGCTTAAAATTTTATACCATAGCTTTTACTTTGACCAATCGCCTAACAGGGTAAACCAACGTAAAAACGTAATGCTAAGGATGTATTTTAAACGGACTCGGTTTAAAATAAATAATGTAATTTCTGTATATGTACAGAAATACACATAAAACTTATGGTTTTACAGATATGACGTTAATATACAATGAACGCTGTTCAGTAACGGGTGACTCTTAAAAATAATAAAATAATGGTGATGCGATGCCCACTAGGTTGCCGCAGGGTTCATTAGTTTACATCAAATTAATGATAGCTTAGTTTACATCAATAAGTCTTATTTGTGCTGGTTAAAGGGGACCTTTTCTGTAAATTAACGGCTGTGGTATCCATGCAAAGTTGCCCCATAATTTCTTTTCTTGCCACCCCCCCTCCCCCCAGTGATCCCAGAAGAAATTCAGCGAATTTGGGCCCAAATCAACAAATTGGGCAAATATCAGCGATTTTGGCCAACATGGGAATAGTTTGCACCCCCCCCCCCCAAAAAAAATCACTTCCAAGAAATGAAGTCTGTTGCGCCCAAAAACCGATGAATTTTTTGTTTTAAAAATTTTTTTGATGACTGTACAAGGAAAAGAAAAAAACAAACAAAACAAAACAAAAACGCATTCACATTTCAAAACATTTTCAAATTCCTTCTAAAGGCAATCAATAAAATAATGGAATATAAGTGTGCGGAGGGTTGGTAATTTCTCTCAATAATAATTTCGTGGTTCATTGTTTCAGGAGGTGATAAAAGCTGTTCTATGTAAGTATTTGAGCGTTGTGCATAATACCACATAAAAGTCTTCCCTTGCTCGAATGTTCATATTTAATAATCGCGCAATTTAACCCTCGTATACCATGCAAATGGATGAGGGTTACCAAATCCCGTGAACTTTCCTCTAGGCCCAAAATGTAAAAAGCTTTCGTAAAAAGCTTCCAGGTGATCGTTTTATCATCCTTCTGGTCATTTAACGAAATACAGTTGGAAGGTAGCACCTTCACGGGGTTAGGGTTATGCCATCAAAGTCGAAGGGTAAGGGGTATGCATATATAAACGATATTTTATGGTGACATTGTAAAATATGTTATGCACAGTAGGCTCTAAAAATCTAGTTTATGTAGAACTAGCATTGGATTGGATTTCGCATATATTGTGTGGAAAATGCCAATTTCGCCGACTCGCGGGTTTATGACGTCTTTGTGAGTATTACTAGGTATGTTTGTATTTAAAAAGTGAGTTAGCGATACTCTTTTGTTAGATTCTAGGCAGACAATTTCCCCCCTAACAAACAGGGGTCAGCTCCGTGATTTTTTTTCAAAAGCGCATTTAATGCAGTTAACGGACGTTAGAATAGATCAGGCATTGTTACTGCTGTTATTGCTTTACTCGAAATGTATTGCTACCTATGCATTAACGAACGGTAAAAGAAACATATGGTTACATATGGTTATCTGCACCAATTTTCAGTTTGTTTGTATTGTGTTTTTACCTTTACACAAGGGAAAAGAAGACACCGACCTGACGCTACAGAACAAACCGTGTCTCCAATGTACATGGAGCTTAATGCACAAACACGTGAAAAGGAGGGGGTATATGAAGAACCAACGGGAAGGGACCTGAGCTCTACCCCATGGTAGAGGTTATGTACCAGGAACATACATGGAAATGAGAAATTGATACGAGTTGTCAGAAATGGCGAAGATCCAACAGAGCCAATTACAGAAGTATAAATGTTCAAGCTCAGTGATTAATAAAAATTAAAACTATGAACATGTCATATAAAAAACGCCATCGAAACACATGATTTGGCAAAGAACAATTATGTTCAAGTTGACTTTGTTGCTTTGTTGGGAAATTAAGGGGAGTGTGGGGAATTGTGATGGAAGTGTGGTGGGTTGTGTGTGTGTGTGTGTGGGTGCACTACAAGAGATTAACATTCTGAGTGTATTTTCAAGTTATAACAGCGACATTCTGACTGTATTTTTACATCTGTGGGTGTTTTCTTCTTCATGTGGGAGTATTTTTACTAGAGTTACTATGTCACGACTTGTTCTATAACGGAATAAACTGTAATCTTAGTATTGAGGTTTATTCCCCGTTAAACGAGTAGAAACGCGATTTTATAGTTTAGTACTCTTATCCTCTTGGCTAAGAAAAGTGAGAAATAACTAGAAAAAAAATTGAAAAACAAATGAAAAATCTTTAAAAAGTCTAACAACGGTCTTTTTTAAGAGGAAAAATCTCAAAAAAATATATATGGGTTTGAAATTCTTCCTTATATAGTTTTGAAAAAGTGTAGTTTTCTTTAATAAGCTCAAAAAGGGTCTTTTTACGAGATTTTTCAGTAAAACTCCCCACATGTAGCTCTTGAAAGTTTGTGTGTGGTGTGTTGTGTGTGGTGTGTGAGGACTAGTATGAGGCAGCATTATATATATACTCAGTAAATTCAATGAGGAATGCGGCCATTGCGTTGTAGAAATAGAGGTCGTGTTTGTTCGCAGGTCCAACTCATTGTTAAGATAAATTATCTTAGATGATGTATGATATAGAAATTTGAGAAATTTTGTACGGAATTTTGTGCCAGAGATGAGAAATTAATCCAATAAACCACTGCTCAAAAGTGTACGAAAAATTATGAAGTTGGAAAGTACAAATCAAAGATATTCTGTGGAACATATTTTAACTACCCGAAATTGAGTCAGGGAATATGGATCGGGATATTGAGTACAGTAGTATTGATCCGGGGATTGCACGTATTAGTATAATTTTAGCATGACAATATGCACTAAAGTTACCTTTAGGTTAGCTTTTTACATGTATTGAAGCACACAATTGGACACCAACATCAGAATTTTTGTTTTTTTTATATAAAGGGAGGTAAGACAGTGTACTTACTTGCGTGAGTGTCGGAATTTAAACGCTAACCGAATGTCTTTTTAAAAAGACAACATCGCGCAGTGATGGATTTTAATACTTAACCTGTAATTGAGGGGGGGGGTTCCTAGGGACCCTCACATTTTTGCAGGCCGATCTTTGTTGTAATTGTCTGTCTTTTAAATAATGCGCTTCTTTTCACATACCAAAAAAAAAAAATAAAATCGGCCAAGCCGTAATGAGTTACCTTAGTGAGAGTCCCATGGAACCCCCCGACCCTGGGCACTAACGGAAGTCAGCGAACTATTTAAAAAACTCAAAGAACAAACCAATCATTTTGTTTTTGCTGATATATGTTCACACCATACATATAAGTAAACAATTAATAATAACATTAAAAAAATTAACCTTTATGTGCTGAAAACAATTTTCTTGTGGACGTTGCCTAAACTTAATACAATTCTATTGGAAAGTAAAAAAGATGTGTATTTTGCAAAACCCGTTAAAAATACAGGATCCTTAAAACTTAAAGGTTTTTTGTTAAATATATGTAATTTGGTGTACTTCTTTGAGTAGATATCAACATAAAATAAGTTTTCAAAAAAAAAAAGTTTTGATGTAGGCTCAAAGCTCAGTTTGAATTTTTCCGTCTTTTTGCCTATTTTTCGGGTGTTTCTAAAACAATGTTTGCCCCTAATTTGCACCCAAATAACAATTTCAATTGTTATTTGGCTGATTTGGGTTGTCTATGACCCTCACATGTGGTATAAATTTCCCGTGTTTTCCAAAGAAAAAAATTTGCCCTGTGAAAGTGGTTTCCTTAGTGGGTCGGGACCCCCCCCCCCCCCCCCCCCGTTGGGCACTAACGATAGTGAAACCCCTTGGTTCACTTGAGATCAAAGGAACCCTCTCTGAATAATGGTATTTGTAAGAGCCTATATATAACCACATTTAAAATTATGTCCAGATCACCATACTGATGCTCATCAACCCTTCATTTTGAAATCAACAACGGGTTGTGGTTGGGTTTGGAAACACCAGCCTAACAGCCATATACCCACTTCATAGTTTAGTGCCCCCCTCATTAGCAATAAAATAGATCCTAAATATTTTAACCACAGCCCATTGCACCGAGATTACAAAATTTAAAAGCTTATATGAAACAGGTCTTAAAAAACGACCTTGTGTTATCTGGCGTTTTGTCCGTGGGTCAGATGATCCATTACATGTCAATGAACTGAGAAGTTATCCACTGTAATGGGTGGGCTATCCATCCAATCAAAAGTTTTGTTTCTATCTGCTTAGGAAATGGTAAATGAATTTCCTAGTATACATATACCATGGTTCCTCTAATTCTTAACATATTGGAGCCAGAGGACTTTGTACTACTACATGAGACAACTACCAACGACCCCAACTTGTATGACTGTGATATTCTGACCATCGTTTGCTTGCAATGTTGTGGCTTTTATTTACACTACAATCCGACTTTATACATCTTCGAGTGTAAACAATGTAAAAAGACGTATGACACAGTAGAGTTGATAGTTTTTTGTGTGTCCTATCTGTGCACACTTCTGTTTTCTTTCCCTTTCCGCGTTATGTTTCCTTCCCACAGCACTTCCTACACACCACCCTCATCTCTCTTTTTTTTTTTTTACATATTCCAATATGTACCTCTTGTATCGGTTTTCCCTTTCTGGGCTTTTTTTGTTCTGCTCCGTTTGGGCCCAAATTACTCGCTCTAACCAAACCACCACCAACTAATTTTCTCAGGTTCATTTTTTATTTCAATTCAGACAACGATCGGATACAAATTGAATAACTTGTAATCTTAACAATACATATAGGTTGACAAGGTTTTATACAGAGTGAGTAAAAAAAAAGTACAACCAAATTGAGCGATTATATGTCATGGAAAACCATCTGTTTCTATTCATATATTTTCTGTTTTTTTGTCTTTTTCATATTTTTCCTTCCCAGTTTAAAAGTGCATAAAAATTGATTAACTCGTTTCAAAAGTTTTACAGCTTGCAGAAGTGAAAGTAACCCCATGTGAAAAACCGAACAAGTTTACACGCTAGAGTAACCCAAAGAGTTCTCTTGGTTTTACGTTCAGTTTTTTGGAATTTGTAGCATATCCTCCCATTTGGAATGCAGGGACCAACCAGTGGACGTAATCAGTTGTGGGTGAGGTCGTGGAGGAGGGAGGGTAAGGTGGGATCCGCACTCAAAATCTTTGCCCCCACCCTGGCCCCCAATAGCGATCAGGAAAAGTAATAAATTTATAGTATTGACAGGTTACCGTCCGGTCTACCGTCTTCACATTTTCAAATGGTGTTAGAGTGATGCTCCAAAAGTTAAATGGTTCCCATCGCCTTGTCCCCCTCCCCATATGAAAATGGTCTTGTTACCACATCGTGGGTCAAGACTGTAAAATGAAACCAGATATCAAACTAATATTTAATGACATCAAATTTTTGGACTTGACAGCAACAATTGGCAGCATTCTTTTCAATTGCTTGATTTCCACTTAAAAACTTCTCAAAATGAACATTTATAAGGGATGGACCAACAGATAAGCATTAAATTTTCCATTTTAATTAAATAGATCCTGTTTAATGTCATTAAATCTTAAGTATGTCTCCACTCCATCATTCATTCAACATATGTCCTGCGTAACCTTTGAATACGCGCCAAAGAAATCAACGAGTTAATTTATTTTGAAGCCCTGTTTACACAACACCGTTTTTTGTAATAATTTCGTGTAATGTAATAACCGACGCTTCATGTAATAAATTTTGACGTGTTATGTAATAAAACGCTTAATGTAATAAAATTGACGTGTAATGAATAAATAAATTGACGCGTAATTGTAATAAAAATTTTCGTGTAATGTAATATGAAAAAATCGACGCGGAATGTAATAAAAATTAACGCGTTCTGTAATAAAATGGCATTGGTATGTCATAGTTTGGACTAATCTCAGGATGCGCTAATGTACTATGATG
>JAMKCH010039735.1:0-14441 GCA_023653785.1 Ophioderma brevispina
TATATGCCAGATTCCAAGAGTGCTCATGACATTTTGAATCCAAAGTCATTCAGGAGTCAAAATGAATTTAAAGTAAATATCACAAATCTGGGAAATACTACCTAGATACCCATGTGTATTTGAGTATTTTTAGAGTCTTGGGAAAACTTCAGTTCCAGCATTTAATATATTTTATTGTTGCAAAATAAATGTCACAAGACAAAACTTACAAGACTTATTCACAGGCCATGGCATTGTTCTACTACAATGCCCATACTTTGCAAATCGTGTTGCATTTTTACGTTGCGGTTTAAGTACAGTCGGCTTCAAATTATAATAACAATAATAATGGATTTTTTTGTGGTGATACAATAACATTGCACTTGCTATAGCACCTATGTTACTGTATTACCCTCAAAGGCCATCCAAAATTATAATTATTTGGTCATTTTAATGTACCGTTTTGATGGAAATACACATCACTAATAAATAAATTACAAACACCCAATACTGACTTCCCACACAAGTTATCCAGACTCATACCTGAATTGCACTTCAATATATCAGTTGAACAAGTATGTACATATACTAAATGATGACTTTGGATCAACCAATTTCAACTGACTCTAACCAAGCCTACTGACTGAACCTTGGTACAATTTATTAGCTCTCTACATGTATTTGAATTACATTGCCTCTTAGTCTCTAGTCATCACAAGTGCACAACTCCACTAAAAAGCCAACCAAATGCATGTATTACCAGAATATACAGGCTTTAGTTTGGCAGTCTTGAAGCAACTATCTTGAACCCTCTAACCCTAATTAACTAATAACTAATGCATGAATCCATCATGAGCTCAAGGAAAGAATATTTCTTACATCTGCCAATGCTGGCATTGCTAGCTGCTCAACAACAGGGCCACCAAGAAAAATTGCAGGGTGGGTGTGGGGCGTCTTGGAGTTATGGGCCCCTTTTTACATACTGGCCCCAAAGACCAGGCTTATTAAATTTTTACAGGTCCTGTACTTTATTTTTTGTATGTGGCTCCTAGGACCCCAGGTCAATTACCCCCTTGACCCCCCCTTCAACTAGATATCAATGAAAATAACAGACAATGTTCTGATTATAAGAGTTACTCTAACAGTGGATTCACTCTATTGCATCATAAAGATATTTAGTTTAATTTTACATGGTTCTTTCTGGTTTGTTCTTATAATATAAGTTTCTGGTCTTGTAATTATGTAATCTAAATCAGCGATGTTCACCATCTAATGTTGTAAGGTTTCAGATCTGACAAATGTCTCATATGCTTAATAGCTCATCTATTTGTCACTTGGAAAGCGAAATTTCTCTCTCGACACAAAGCCAAGAGCTATAAGTTCCTCACAGAGTTTCCGTGAGATGCATTTTGGAGTTTTTCCCGAGTATCTTTCAGCATAGGCTTCTGGCTTACAGAGATTTAACTGCAGCAAAAATTGAGTAGCCTGAAGTGGGTCCTTTTTGATAAAAACACTGTTTCTCTTTATATTTCCATGATACGATGTTGTGGCCAGATATCCAATATTTGCTCTCTGCAACGCATTGGCAGCATTCTCGTACTGGTGGTTAGAAATTGATCCTCGCAGAAATCGCGGTCCGGCGGTATTGACTGCAGTTCTAGTCGACACCGGGCCAGGCCGTAAGCTGAAGGGCCTCCATAATGTTGACTAACATGCATGGGTTTTTCTGTAGAATGATGGCGACTCCATTTCCAGCTCTTCGTCATTTCCCTGGAAGAAAAAGAGATACTTTTTCAGCAAAGATCCATCTAAACTTTTGTCTCATTTAAATCTGAACCAGCAACCCTGCTGCTTGTTATAGGTTTTTGTATCAAAAACAAAGACAAATCTATTTTGCAGGTTTTGAATCATCAAAACAATAATCGTAACCACAAAATATACCGTCCACTCTTTGAATGACACAAATAGAAGACACCAGAAAAACAATGTAATTTTATTACAACTTTATTCCTTTTTGTATGCATTTGGAATCATTTCACGTTGTTCGTTTTAATATTCATTCAAACAGCTCTCGAGCATTGTAGCAGCGATACAAAAGCTCTTGCTTCCTAATTTTTGCATGAAATAAGGCGAGAGGTGGATTTGACGGCATGTCCATGGAAACAAACAGCAGGCTCCATAGGCAGCAGGTCCCTGGAATGTCTTGAGTTTTAGAGACCTTTAAATCCTAACCAGTAACATGACCTTGTGTTGTGCATTTTTGTGATTCAAAGGTTTTCCTGGCACTTTTTATGAATTTTCTTCAGAGTTATGTCTTTGGTATTTTCTAAAGAGAATTTTGAGATAAGATTCACAAAAAAGTTTTCCTTAGAATAAGAAAAACTGTCAGATCCTATTATTACCACACTATCACGGAAAATCCGTTTTTGTTGTTTACATGCCAAATGGACACCACCTAGAAATGGCTTGCTGGCAATGCTTGGAGAATAAAGTTGTTTTTTGACCTGGAGGTGGTTGTGCATTCTTTACCTAATATCACATGAGAAATGCACTGTGCCTCATTGTACCAACGCAGGCCATAGATACAACAGATCTACAGAGTATGGTTTTTTTTCTAAACACACAGTACTTTACAGTAAACTTTTGAAATGCAAAGGCTTCGGATACAACAAATAGGACAATGCCATCATTCTGTAATCATCAAACAAGTTGATTAAAACAAACATATCATAGTCTCCTTGATAGAATAGAGGATGCATTATCAACATCTGGGCCATGCACAGTCTTATAAGGTCCTCATATTTAAAATCCTTTACATGATTGGAGGAGGAAAGTTTAGGTAAGATCAAACCAAGCACATTCTGTTGCTGAAGGATGGTTTCCAAAAGTTGACCTTTAGTAGGATACCTGATCAAACAAGCTTATCCAAAGTGGTTCAATACCTGGCATGGTAATGGAGAAGGTTGGCCGACTCCATGTTGTAGGGTCATAAATTCTCAATTCTCTGTCACCTTGCTCCGTAGCACAAAACATTTAAAACTGGGTCTAAAGTTAGACCTGGTCTAATTGGAAATCCTACTTCATCATAAGGGACCCGTTATTCGTGTTTTTTCTTCATTAACGTAAGTAGCTGTTTTAAAATATTCAATGCAAAAAATAATACAAAATAATTCGTGTAAATGGAGAGAAAATATTTATCTGGTGGGACAAAATTTCACCTAGACCAGGTTCTACCTTTAGACACGTCTACTCTTTTGTGCATACGAACCTTAGTGTCATAAAATAGAATCTAGATTCTGTTTTGTATAATACCTGCAAATTGGTATTGAGAAAGAACTGCAAACTGTACCTGGTCTGAGAAGCTCAGACCAGACCAGACACACCTTACTTTGGCGAAAGGGAGGGACTTCATGAATAAGTGCTTGCAGTCCATTGCCATAAAGAAATGATACAGATGGAGGGGTACTCAAATTAATTTTTAAAGGGAGGGGTAAAGCACCATTTCAGTGGGGAGGCTTTGCTGAACTTAGCTAGGAATGGACTGAAGTCCTTGATGGGCTTTAGGTGAACTGGTGGGTCTAAAGAACTAACCAAGGGTAAAGTGAGGGTCCTTTTTTTCCCTTTGAACTGAAAAGTAAGGTTTGGAACGGAGGTCTAAAGAATTACCAACAAGCAAGCAACATTCTCCACTTTGTGGAGTATAAGACACTCATTTGTTTTTCTTTTTTGCACTATCCATTCAATCTTTAAGTTGTTTAAAAAAATCAAATATACATTATCTACAAATCAAGTTAACAATACACAATTTATGTGTATAGTTTCTTAGTTTGATTTTGAGAAAAAAAGTAAAATTTTGTTTAATTTTAAATTTATTAGTCTATATTATCACATCAAAGGGATATGCTAAGCAGCTAAATGTTCAGTGCACTGGGTTAAAATTTTCATACAATAGATTAGAAACATCCGATGTTTCTGATAACAAAAGTATCTGTAAAACGCCCTCATTTGTTTTTTTTTGTCGGTCGCCTGACGACCCGACTAGAGAACCACTGCCTCAAAAGTGCAAGAGCTATTTCTATAGCTGAAAGGTCATTTCATTTAAATGTTTTTCTTTATGAAAATGATCATACGTACTACTATTAATTATGGAGTTTTTAGTGTTGGGTTTGTAATGCGATGCAGTTTCAACAAAGAATACATCATTGCTGTTTGAAATGGCCTTAAAAAGGCATTTCTTCTCTTTGATTTTCGAGTCTCTGTGAAGACTTTCTTTTTGATGGGAGGGTTGTTAAAACGTTGCAGGATAGATAAAGGGTGAGTAAACAAATAGGAGAGTTTATAAGTAAGAAAATGATCAGGCCACTTAGAGGTATACTACGTAATGATTGGAAGCTTTTACCATGTATTGTGTTGATATTATTTAAGACAAGTTTTAGGTACATCTTTATTTAAAAGACAGGTTAGGTGTAACATACATAAATTAAAGCTTAAAATTTGAGGATTCAGTTTAACACATTTTGCGCCCATTGGCGTTTTTCTATTTTCTTCCTTATTTTGAAATGATGACAGGAAGGTTGTAACCTATGTTAAATTAAGCTAAGCTTATAACTTGGGGATTCAGTTTTAACACATTTTGTCCCAATTGGGCGTTTTTCTATTTTCTTTATTTGAAATGACAGTAAGGTGTAACCTATGTTAAAGAAGCTTAACTTGGGGAGTTCCGTTTAACACATTTGGCGCCCAATTGGGCGTTTTTTTTTTTTTTCTATTTTCTTTATTTGAAAGGACAGGAAGGTGTGACCTATGTTAAATTAAAGCTTAGAACTTGGGTATTCATTTGTAAATTAACACATTTTGCGCCAAATGGGTCGTTTTTTCTTTTTTCTTTAGTTGAAAGATGAAGGCGTAAGCTATGTTAAATTAAAGGTTAGAACTTGGGGATTCATTTTAACAAATTTTTGGCCCACTTGGGCGTTTTTTTTCTATTTTCATTTATTTGAAATGACAGGAAGAGTAACCTATTTTTTAAATGTAAAGCTTTTCCTTGGGGAGTCATTTTAACACATTTTGCGCCCAATTGGGCGTTATTTTCTATTTTCTTTATTTGAAATTATAGTAAGGCGTAACCTATGTTTTAAATTAAAGTTTATAACTTAGGAATTCATTTTTAACACATTTTGCGCCAATTGGGCGTTTTTTTCTATTTTCTCTTTATTTAATGACAGGAAGGGCTAATCTATGTTAACTTAAAGCTTTTCACTTGGGGATTCAGTTTTAACACATTTTGCGCCCAATTGGGCGTTTTGTCGATTTTCTTTAATTTGAAATGACAGTAAGGTGGAAAAACTGTAATTAAAGCTTATAACTTGGGGATTCATTTTAACACTTTTGCGCCAATTGGGCGTTTTTTTTCTATTTTCTATTTTCTTTACTTGACAATTACCGGAAAGGTTAACGATGTTAAATTAAATAAGCCCTTTTTCACTTGGGGATTCGTTTTAAAACCATTTTGCGCCCAATTGGGCGGTTTTTCTATTTTCTTTATTTGAAATAATAGGAAGGAGTAACCTATGTTAAATTAAAGCTTTTCACTTGGGGATTCAGTTTTTTAACACATTTTGCGCCCAATTGGGCGTTTTTTTATTCTTATTTGAATAATGGAGGCTAAACATATGTTAAAGTAAAGCTTATTACTTGGGGATCGTTTTAACACATTTTGCCGCCCAATGTCTCTTGTGGACTTCTTGGCGTTTCTATTTTCTTATTTGTTGAAATGACAGGAAGGTGTAACCTATAGTTAAATTAAAGCTTATAATTTGGGGATTCAGTTTTAACACATTGCGCTTGAAATGACAGGAAGGTTGTGTTTGTAAGCTATGTTAAATTAAAGCTTATAACTTGGGGGATTCATTTTAACACATTTTGCGCCCATGGGCGTTTTTTCTATTTTCTTTATTTGAAATGATAGGAAGGTTGTAACCTATGTTAATGAAAGTTATAACTTGGGGATTCGTATTTAACACCACTTGCGCCCAATTGGCGGTTTTTCCTATTTTCTTATTGAAATGACAGGAAGGTTTGTAAACCTATGTTAAATTAAAGATTATACTGGGGAGGATTCAGTTTTTACACATTTTGCGCCAATTGGGCGTTTTTTTCTATGTTCTGTATTGAAATGACAGGAAGGTACACCTATGTTAAATTAAAGCTTCTAACTTGGGGATTCAGTTTTAAACATTTTGCGCCCAATGGGCGTTTTTCTTATTTTCTTATTGAAAAGCCAGGAAGGGTACCTCGTGGCAATTAAAGCTTAGGACCTCTGTGACGGGTCAAATGTCACCACACAATGTCAAGGTTCAAAGGGAGAATCAAGTGTAAACAAGGGGATTGGTTCTAATGCAATCTAATGTTCATGTATCAAAACATCTACTTTAATTCAGTTATGAGATTTCGTTTTATACATGTTTCTTACTAAAAAGTGGCAAAACTTAAAACTAGAAAACCATCTACTCCTAAATGCTTTTTAATGTTGTTTTATATTTCTTGTAAAATTATGCCTGGCGACCCGGACAACAGTTTTTTTTTAAATACTTGTTTTAAAACCCCATCAAATGTTCCTAATAATACCCAAAATCATACCATACAGCAAGTATGACACCGAGTCAATTACAAATTGAGATTGCAACATTGATGGCAGGAATTGCCGACCTGAAACTTATAGGCAATTCTGTCGGAACCAATACGGTCCGTAGGGTCAGTTCTTGTGGAACATGCATGGCATTAACACTTCGTGTAAGTTGTCGATTAAATATTTTCCTACTAAGTACTGGGATGGAGTACAAAATATTTTTTATCCGTACCTTAGTGAGAAAGAATCACATCTTTTAACATTTTCTTTCCTTCTCAAAATAGATTAATTTTCCAAAAGTACCCATGTTTGGGGGGAAAATCAAATAATGCTTTTACAGGAAAATCAAAATACGTTTTTCATGATAGGATCATAACAAAAAAATATAAATCGTAAAAAGTTACAGGGCTTATAAAGGATTTCTCAGCTTTTAATCTTTTCAGATGTGGATATTTTTGATTGGAAAGTTTTACACGTCATGGGCAAAAAATCAGTCCTTTTTTTTGTTTTTTATCATTTTTTTATGGATCACCTATTATGAATCTTGTTGACATTTAAGGAACTACTTTTAGGGCATCCAATGAAAGGAAAAACCTCATGGCAGCATGATTCGTTGGCAGTCGTCAGTCAGTTTAGTTTGAAACGTATAAGTTGTCACCAAGTTTGCATTTTAGGGCTGAGAGCAAATCTTTCCATTACCCATATTAACCTCTATATACAAACTACCACACACTTAAGGTGCTTGTTCGAGATTTTATTGTCTATCGTGTTCTCTACTTGATATGAGAGCCTGACACTTGTACACTGACTATTAAGTACCAGGTGGAATCGGACTTTTGCGGTTTTGATGCTAGAAGACGTGATAAGCATAGTGCACGCCCCTTATTCCCCTGTCGTTAATAATTATGGTTAACCATTAAACAGGTAGTTTTTTTATCTTATCTTGAGAAAAGAAATGGATTTGAAAGCTGAATTTCAGGACAACATTGAGAAAAATACGGCTTTCATTCTGATATCAAAATTTATACTACGAATCCTCCGGTTAATCCAAAGAACGATCTGAACAAGCCCTTTAACAGATGCCTCCTTACAAAAATCTTTATGTATCTAACAGCACAAGACCAAGTTTATAATCATCCCTTATGGTTTGAAACAGCAATCTAGTCAAGGCATAAATGTTAAGAACTGCAATCTTGATTAACATCACGTTTTCATAGAATACATTCCGCCCTTTTGGATTTCTGATTGTATTACACATATACGATGCCTTTGAAGTTTAGTTAGTCTGCGTACCATAAACAAATGTTTCACAACCGCATGCTCTGTGTTGCAAAACAGGGTGTCCCATGCTGATGTCCCTGCTGGATGTCCCACGCTGGAATCGTTACTTTAACCCAATAATAACTAAAATGACCAGACACTACACACGTGCACACTCGCGAGTATCCTACACTGCGTGAGCTTCAGTGCAAACAAGTTTTAGAACAATCGGTGGTGTTATCCTGCAGGCTTAAAAATTTTTTTTGCCTTCTATATTTATTTGGTTTCTAAGCAAAACAAATAAAACCAAAAGCTTCACTCAATGTCATCACTCCCAACTTCCACAAGACAAAATGGCACATTGACATTCCTGTATCCTGTCTAAGTGTTCTGCAGTGATTGTTCGGGTAACATCTTCCGCCGCCTCCTTATCTATTGCACTTAGGCAACAGCTGTCCCCAGGTCTCTCCCTGCTCGTCCAATTGAACATCCAGGATATTCCTTTTTCACAGCCTGGTCAATGAAGCAACAAACCTCGCTTTCTTCTCAATTGACGTCTTCTCTATAACACCACCACCTAACACGGTGTTCCCTCCCAACACCCCCCTTTGAAATTATACATAGCATCTCCCTCGTCGGTGAAATAAATGACAGTAATCAAGACCATTTTCTCCCAGTGTCACACTTCCTGGAGTAGGTCAATGGTTCCACTCTCCTCATCGAATGTTTTTCTTCAGGTGCTCCAATGATACGTCCTGATTGCTTGAAAAAGGCAGGAACAACGCTTGTGGACCTCGGCGTCATCACTGGTTGCTGAGCGGGGCTTCTGTTCGCCCGCCATCTCTCTGACCGTTGCCTGTCCTGCCGAATTGCAGTGCTTGGGGCTTTCACTACATCTGTGAGGGTATCAATTTTGCAATGAAGCTCTCGTAGCGATTTGGTTGTGGCGGTCTTTTTCAAATTACGAAATCTTTTTGTAGATTCTGAATGAATGTCCGGAGTCATGTCGAAACTGTAATATGAAAATGCATTATTTTTTTTATTTTTTGCGTTTTTTTTAAATCAAGAATTTTTTTTGAGTTATTATATAGTCAATGGACTCGCACCACAGCTGAAATTAATTTAACTGATGCAAGTTGTTTCACCATCCAATGTTGATGATGTGGTAATAGTTAAACCAAAGTTTCTCGCTGGTCTCATTGAATCAGCAAACATGACAACAATCAGAGGGCTAACTTTTTTTAATATCGACATACGACAAAACAGAAAAACGACAGACAAATGTACAGAGTGCCATTGCGCTCCTTGTCTATTGTATTTGGCAGGGACAACAGATTTATCACCTATTCACTTGATTTTGATATGTGGCTACTGTTATTCCCACTATTACATGGCTATTAAAGACATGGTAATATGGGGGTTGACACAAGCAGGATATTGTTGTTTAACAGAAGGGGCATATACTGGGTCTACTATACTATGTGGTACATCTGAATATGAGTGGATGTCCATGCGTGACCACCGTGTATCCCCCAGACATGCGTTTGAGGGTACACCTGGGAGCACGTGCCTCAAAAGCACCATCCAAGATAAACCACTGGTGACCAGTTAAAACACAGAAATTGTTGAAAAAAAGCTCCTCACACAAAACAGAGATAGCGCTTTGGGAGTAGAAGAACTCAGCCGCTAGTTCGTAGACAGTTTTCATGATATAGTGGCAAATTCAATATAGTGATTGACCCTCGCAATCAGAATTGTTCCGCGATGCAAAGATGCTGTTTTGTAAATGGAGTTCAAGCAAACTTCAACAGATGATAACAAAGTTAGTAAAGTTATCAAACCTCGCTTTCTTACTGTCGTCAATTTTCAAACGGTTATCTCATAGGAAGCGCCATTCCTCTCCAGCCCAAATTCCACTTTTCTTTCAAGTCTATCTATCGTATGTTTATCTTCCTCGAATCAGTGACATCAGTGTTGTAAATGGGGCATAGTCGCAGCTCGCAGCATTAAATACGAGCTTCGATTCAAGCATTAACATACATAAGAGCGAGTATAAAGAGGTGGGCATATATACATAAAACAGTGGCGTATCTTGGGGGAGGCTTCGGGGGCACACCCCCGGGGGTTCATGCCAAAACATGCAAAACCATCCTATTTTTTGGCTATTAGAGGTCCTTTCACCCCCCGGGTCCCCCCTCAAAAAGCAAGGTCTGGATACGACAGTGTAAAACAACTGTCTGAACGTGTTTACAAATCACTGACTCGAGAAGGTAAATGGAGCTCAGCAAACCAGAAGCTTGATTTTAACAACTACTTAGTTTGAATAGCATGATTTTTTTAAAGCTAAAGCCACAATTGATTTTAACTTTTAAAACTTTATTCACTCTTGGTATACCAATACAACTATCAAGCTGAAAAAGACTGATGCCCCAGCAGTTTCATCGCTTCCATGCGATTGTTGACTAATAAATATCGCGGTAACTTCTGTTACTCATTCTTGTAACTCTTTAATACATAGTGTATCATAAGAGAATGACTTCTGCTTAGATGACAACATCCAGAAAGATGGTGGTGTTGCTACCTCAAATTACTCCTGGTGGCCTTACGATCAAGTCCGCTTTTTGACAAGAACATGGCTGGTATTTGAAAAGCAGATTCTTCAATACATTCCCTAATGAAAATACATGTATCTAGTGAATTCACGCGTTAGGGCAGACGACACAAAATGCAACAACAAAAATTTAAAAACCTAAAATTATCATGCGAACAGTACATTATTTTCTTTATTCTACTAATAGATGTTGGAACCAGATCAAAATGAGTACGGCAGTTTGTACAAAAGCGTGAGATTATGGTTGATTCAACCCATAAAACAACACCCAAGTCCAGCGACAAAAACAGCTGTTAAAAGTCTCATTTATCATGAGAAAACCAGACTAAAATCAATTTTTGTAATTTTGTTTTTTAAAAATAAAAAAAATCGCATTCTGTGTTGTTTTCAAACCTGCTACAAGAAACACTTTTTTGCTTAAAGGTGCTGTTCTGATTTAAGTGGAGTTGTGTCTATTATTGATATGAGAGCCTGGCACTTGCCACATCTACACCCCATCAAGTACCGTGGGAAAACCAACCTTGTGGTTTTGATCGTAGATGAAATAATGCATGTTGCAAAGCCTATTCAATACTGTGTAATATTGATGGTAAACACTAAAATGCGGTTTTTTGGTGTTATCTTGGGAATGAAATGGATTTAAGGGGCTAAAATTTTCAAGACGACAATGAGAAAAAAATATGGCTTTCATCTGATATCAACCCAATCGATTACACTCCGGGTAAATGAGGGGGTCCCAAAGACGATCGGAACATGCACCTTTAACATGTCTATCAATATTTGTACATATTAAGTATGCAGTGACGGTTGTCGTTTCATACCAAAGCGGTACAAAATGTTTATATAATCTATGCATTCCAATTTCTCCAATTTTACACGCAGAGTACTTGTTTATGATCTGTTATCGTTATTTATGTGTAGTCAGGGCTATAGCCTATGGTACATAAAATAGAGAATAAATAAAAAGACCATTTGCCTGATCCACCTGGTCACCTAATTCTAGACCCTTCTATTTTTTTTAATGACCCTTGGCTCTATGCAAAACTAAACACAATATGACGAAAATGCATATTGCTACCGGTGACCACATGCACAATCACTATCTGGTCAGCTTAATTGGACTTAAAATTAAGTAGACATAAGGCCTTTGTAAATGGGATTTATATTACTGACTTATTATAATATACCGTATGTGATCCTCCTAATTAGTGCCACAGGTGCTTAAGTCAGTAATTTTAGGGGCACTATGAAAGAAAATGAAGTTAATGTTGGGAATGTACTTACACCATAAATAGTTAAAAATATTTACAAGGCGGTTCTCGAACACAAAGGTGCACCGCCCGTCGCGATAGTACATGGAGGGAAATTAATGTTAAGATCACAGGGAGAACTGTGTTGGAAATAAGTGGTTCTCAAACCACTGAGGTGCTGCCATAAGCAGTGCCAAGTGTGACGGTATACAATTGTTAACTCATTGACGCATACCAAAAAATATTTGAGCTATTTTGGACCTAGTAGATGGAACGCCTACTTGTACCCTTGAATGAGCCGTCAAAATTGTTGGCAATGAATGCATACTACCACCATCAGTTTTCATGACCATAACTACCAGGTATGGATTTGACATTGGATGACCCCACAATGACGATGATAAAGGCATTACAAAATTTGTTTTTGGACACTGAAAATGTTGACACACCCAGCACAAGTTTATAATAGCTACCAAATACTTTAGTAGATTTGACTTGGATGACCCCACATGACTTGAAATGACTGCATTTTTTGGCAATGAATGCTTTGACACACCCAACCAGTTTCATCATCCTACCACCTTAATTAGTGAGTTGACATTGAATGAGCCCCCAAATTGACCATTGAAAGAGACGTTCAAATTTTTTGGCAGTGAATGGCGGGACCTACACCCCCCTCACCAAGTTTCATCATATGCCTACAAGGTATATTGAAAAGGGTATTAGCAATGTTATCCCATTTGACCTGCAATGACCCCACATGACCTTTGAAATGTTACACTTCGAAATTATTTGGACACTGAAGGTGACACCACCACCCACCAAGTTTCATTCATCCACCACAATTGCAAGGGCTATAGCAATTTAATTCCATTTGACCTTGAAGGACCCCGCATGACCTTGAAAGGACCTTCAAATTTTAGGCACTGCATTGTTGACCACACCCACCAAGATTGATCATCCGGCCACATTGCCAAGGCTTATTCAATATTTAATGCACATTGTTTTGACCAAAATTTGACCCATTTTTTGAGCCATATTGACCTTTGACCCATGCCACAGACCCATTCCGAACTTCATCCGCCGCCTAATGCGCATACATCTATGGTGCGAAGATGGACACCCATACTTTACTTGAAAATAAAGATATCGTTGTTTAACAAGGTTTGTAGCAATTTAGGCCCGATTTTTGACCATATTTGACCTTTGACCATGCCACATGAACCAATTCAGATCCAGGCCAGGGCGTACTTGAAACATCTAGTTGCGAGAGATGTTGAGTGGGACACCACGCTGCATGAGAGATCCAAAGATATCGCGTGGGACACCACACACAAACACACACACAACGCGGTAGCAGACGGTACGAAAGAGCAATTTCTATAGTCCGCCCTCGCCACAGAAGTGATTGGCGGGGGGAGACAAAAAAATATAAAAGTAACTTGCCTCATCCCACATTGGAAGATGGCAGTCTGTAAACATGACCTACAGGTGACCTCGACCTTAGTCCATGACTGACATATCCATATGAAGGAACCCCCTAATGCACCATAACCCCAGTCTGGTTTAAATCAGACTTAGTTTTCTTAGGAGACGCCAAAAAAAAAACACAAACCAACCAAAACTGAACCACACACATAAACATATACACATGATAGGACATGGCACCCTCGGCAATATCCCCCTCTGCCAGTGTTCGATTTACTTGGGTGCACACATGCACAGATGCTGTGGGTTTTTCGGTGCATGTAGCTCTGAAACCTACATGCACACTGTGCATGTAGGGCAGGACCAACGTTAGTGCATTTTAGCTCTGGGGACACAATAATACCAAATAGAATGTGTGCTAGTTAATATTTTGATGATTATTGTATGAATGACATAGCGGTGTGCAACTGAGTTGAAGTTCCAATTTTATGTTATATGAGCATGCAACATTTGAATTTGTGCAGTGAAATATTTGTTGTTCCACACAGGCACCGGTCATGTAAAAATTCTTTTGTAAATCGTCAAGGAAACGGCCTCTGATTTTCAAGACAGGGGCTAAAAAAAAAGCTTATTTAAGTCCAGAAATATCGCATTTTCTAGCCTAATGTCCATTTTGGCAAAGTGCAATCAGAATGGGGGGCGCTTTATGCAGGGGGTACTTATTCAGAGGAGGGCATAATTAGGTCAAATCGGTACAGGCGCCTGTGGTAATGTTTTCATGGGATGCACCTAGGGAAGGTTACTTTGATTTAACATTTGCTGATGGTTTGTAGTAGGCGACTCCCATTGGTGATGCTCTGCCCTTTCTGCGCAAATATATCCCAGCGACATCACTACATTTAATAATTCTGCCAGTGACTGTAGTTGCCAATACCAAAGGAGCCTAGATGATATCAGTCTACAGGTTGATTTGTAGCTGACAAATTATTTACGCCAATCAAGAAATAAAAGATATACTTTCATTTCTCGTGCTCCAACCACCTCCACCAGTTCCGAATTTGCCCAAAATTGCCGATTGATTCTCTTTTAATCGGCTCCGATTTGATACGATTCAGCGATTGTTGTATTAAACATACCACAAGCAGAAGTGCCCGACTACCACACACCCACTCGTGATTGTGCTAATTCTCCAGTCGGATACCTCCCTATCTCCCCGACACCTCGTCTTGTGCTCACATATTCACCGTTGTCCCCCTCCGAGTTATAAAGATCTAAGTCAAGTAAA
>JAMKCH010039736.1:0-13743 GCA_023653785.1 Ophioderma brevispina
CAAATGTACACTTTTGTATGTGACCTATTTGACCTCCTATTCTTTACTTGTGTGGGAAGGTTTGTAATTCTCCAAAAAATGTTCTTGGCTTTACGGTGCTTCGACCCCGTAAAACCTGGAGTTCACTATATGAAGTTCATGAATCAAAAATTACACCCCTGTTCTAGGAAGTCTTAGATTTAGTTTTTAAGGTTTTAGATCAATTTAATTGATTTTCTCCATGGAACACACAGTGAAGCAATTAGTGCTGTACAGGCGCCATCAGCGTGATACTGCATGGACACCTCCCTCTAGAGTTTGCCAATGTGAACCTTATTCACTACTGCAGTAGTGAAGAAAATTACTTTTTATGTTTTTTGTAGCTGATGCAAAGTCAACTGGTATGGGATAACTCGGTGACAGTGAGTACTACCATAAGTCATGTCATGACATGATGACTACACAAACGTGTTATGTTAAAGTTTATGGAATGCGGGAACATCGCGTTCTTGTTGGACTTTTAGAGTTCGACTTCAACCTAGTCCTAGCTAGGAAATCTTCTTCATATAGACATAACTGGGAGGGCTGCTATTAGGACTTAACAGTAACATGCTAGCTAGAAAATGAAGCGGTTCTTACCAGTTGTGGAGTTTTGTCTACGGACTACGTACATAGTGTTTTTGTTTAATGAAAACCAATGTTTCGGCTAAAATTGATATGGGCCTTGATCACGTTGAATAGATAAGAGAGTGGCTATGTCTAGTTCAGTCTAGGCCTAGACTAGTCTAGGCCTAGCCCTGAGAATTCTACCTATATTTACTCTTCGACATAGACTAGCCTATTCTTCAGACTCATAGTCTGGGTAAACAATTCTTGGCCAGGTTTAAATACCAAGTAGGCTGCTCCCCCCCAAAAAAAAAATATGCACCATGCACTGCGGTAGGCCTACACGAAGAGCGTCATAGACATTTCACACAACAAGTAACTCACAAGTTGTGCCATGCCTTGGTTCAAAAATTGTTAAATTTCAGGGCTAGGCCCAGCCTAAATGTATACATGTTCTGCCAGAAAATATGGAGTATGATAATATAACTCACTTTATTGCACTGTGATTAAAAAATGAAATGTGCACATCGCAACTGTGATTGCTAGTTTATAGGCTTACCTTAGAGATATGAGGAGATTTCCAGAAAGAAGCGCCCAAATTTTTCCTCGAACCAGTTTTTACATATTGGAATGCTTACCCCTGATTAGAACCACACCTGAATGAAAAGCCGAATACGCCATCTTATGTAGTAAGATGATGAATTTGTAGTTTCTGTCGTGACGAAGAAAGTCAAAGGATGGTTTTCTATGGGGAAACGATTACGATAGTAGCAAGTTCAAAACAGGCTTGTGGTTTTCTTTTGCACTGTTTGTCAATAAACCTTCCAAGTTCTCGTTAGGTGGTCTACAACATGACTACAAAACCGATCCAGTGAAATGAGAGAAATTCATATCCTAAAAATATCCTCCTGTCACTTTAATATAATTATTTTCAACATCATGTCGCTCATGTCATTTTGGGGCTTGTTGCTACTTGACAAGCTTATACTGATGGTTGCTAGTGTTATAGACTAATTTTTCTAACTAGTAATTTTTACTAAATCTTAGTATATGAGTCATTTTGATAACTTGTTTCATCAATATCGAGCACCCTTTTAAATCAAATTTCTTCAGTGGAGGGCGGACAGAAATCCTAATTGAGGAGTTGCCATGGTTAACACGGTGGGGGGGGGGGGAACTTTTAGTTCGTAAGAAGAAATTTGGCGAAAAATGCATGCCATTGAAAATTCAATTTGTCGCCACCATTTCAAAAAATCCCTAGACTGCTGCTGAGAACGTTATTTATTCAATTTAGTCTCAATTCTCATGTATTGGGTCCTACAACGCCATTATTGACTCCACGAAGGTCCGAGACGACGTATACCAAAAGTTACACGAGAATAAGGCGCTCATGACAACACAACGTGAACCCGAAGTGATTGACAGGGGGCTGGCTCATTATCGGCACCACATTTGCTCAAATTTCCTTTCCAAGATCTGATTTGTCATAGTGAATTGCAATTTTCGTTTTTTTGGCGTGGCTTTTTGCAGGTGAATCCATTTCGCACAAAAAAGGGGTCACAGTTATGATAGAAAATTACTGTATCATGAGCCTAACACCATCTAGATCGATTATACATGTTACTGGGTAGTGAGATATAGAGTGCTAATTTTCCGAGGGATGCCAAATTAATTCCGGACCTCCCTCCCTTTTCCCCGGTTTAACACTGACATCTATACGGGGGAAGGTCAGTGGGGTGATTTAAATTTTTTGTTTAACCCACGTACAAGCGAGAGTCTTGATGAAAAGTCTGAATTTTATAGTCGTCAAGAGCGGTTGGAACGGGCAAATTACTACACAGCAATAGTCGTACTTCCGAGGAAAATTCTGAGTTAGTGATGCATTGGGGACATTTTGGCACATATTTTAAGCTCTATGTGTGCACCTGAAAGCAATTAATACGATGAACAGGGGGCCGGACACGATCTGCTGGATTGGGCATTTGGGATTCCCCCCAACGGTAGTATTTATGGAATTCTGCATGCATTTTATGGCAAGTTTGTGATAGAAGTGAAAGTGTGTATGCTGTAGTTAGCACCACGATCTCTCACCATTTTTTGTGGTTTTTTTTTGTTACCCCTGCATATATTGTAAGACTGATAAAAGTTGGAACCCTATTTATATAACCCCTACATTTTCCCCCCTGTTGACACCCTCCAAACTTTCGCTGGCCACTTGTTGGGTGTGTCTCACCTTTTCAAACTGTTATGCTTTAATCCACTCTATTCCCACCACATAGTTCCCACGTTCCACACTTTATAATTTAGCGACCATTATTCCTCTTGGAAGGTTGTGTGGCTCGGCAAAAACAAAACGGCACCAAACAAATTCCGGAAACGGGGAAGGAAATTCACGGGAAAGGGACTTTTGCCCCCTCCCTCCTTGTAGGTTGGTAACTGCTAACTGTAAGAGAAAACGCACATGTTTAGCGTCGCTTATTAGAGGATTAGACAGACTGTAATGAATAGGGTTTGCTGTGTTGATCCCGTTGTCTCCGCCCGCGCACAGCGGAAAATCAAGACTAGCTGTAATTCTTATATTCAACAACTACCCTCGTTTGCCTGTCCTTATCAATTTTAATTAATGACATCAAACAATAAACCAAGTCATTTCCAATCATTTCCAACACTAGGGGGTTTCTTCATTGCTTTTATTTCCAGAGTCCTCATCCGTGGACCGCCAAGTTTCCAATCCACTCTATGTTGTGTTAATGGTTCAATCACCTTGCTGCTTTGAATTTGAAAACGTTTGTATTTGTAAGTTAGTTTATTTTTGTTTGTATTTTTTTTTCTTATTATAAAGAACCGATTTTGTATTTATGAACGACACTGAAACCATAATTAAGTACGATTTTTTCACGCACTGGGGTTGGTTAACACCAATCATTTCCAATCAATACTAAGCCTATCGTGAAAAAAATTCAAAGACTTTGGTGTGGTATTCATAACAAATAAACGATTTTGGTTTTGAAAGGGCTTCTAACCACTTTAATCAACTGTTGTAATTGGACGTCGTGTTTGTTGCCACCTCAAAGTATGGTTGTGAACGCTCTGACTTTCAAAGTTGTGCTTGCTGGATCATGATCGTTCATGCAATGACTGGTTTTAACTAACAAGTATGTGTTATATGTAAACATACCCTACGATTTGCAAATGGTATTTGAAAATTGTTTTGCCAGATAGTGGTTGTGGATGATCATCCGAGTTTGCTTGCAATTTATTTCCTTCAGAATGTACATCCTGGAGCCTCAATCACCGCTGTTTAAATGCGGGGCAGGTTCTAATGCCCAACAAACAAGTTACTGCGAGTTACTAGCATGTGGGTTTTAGAGAATTAGTGCTGTAAAATGTTGGCAAATATAGTGTTGTTATTTCGAGGTTGCAAAGAAAAAGTCAGTGGCAAAGCTTTTGTACAGTCTTTCTTATCTTCAAATTTAGCTCCTTTATGAATTTATGATGGAGTTTTTATGCTATAATAGCGTCGCAGAATGTTGTATTGGGGGAAGAATATTTTTAATTCATTCTACGAATGGCTATAAGATGATTTGTCGAATTAGCTGGTTTTTATCACTTCTTTCAGGTGAAGCCTCAGTGTCGGGGCTTCCTTACTATATTAAGCGTTGATCGATTCCTTTCAATTTGCTTTCCATTTAAGCCCCAAATAAACTAAGACAAGACATCTGTAAAAGTGTCGTTGGAAATATTTTGGGCAAGTATATTTTGTAAGTGCGTGCTGTGCTTAGCGGGTCTGATTCTGATCTCTATGGTTTATCTGATGTTTGTATTGGCCTTCCATTAATAACAAGGACCATCAAGCTATCTATACTGGAAATGGTGATAGGAAACAAGTTGTCAGGGCAGTCATTCAACATACCTGTAGCACAAGATACAAAACCAGCCTGTCCTGGTATTTATCCATCATCGTTTCCTTGGGTTAAATCTAGTGTGTTTTACAAGGTCATAATGATCTGCTAATATCGATATTTTATTCAAGTGAAGCTATCCGCTAAGAAGCTTGAACGCAGTAGGGAAAGTGAAGGCCGATATTAAAAATGGCTTCAAATGGAGTATAGTTGGCCCTGATTTCCTATGCTGGATGCCAATCATTATCATGGGGTTTCTTTCTCAAGCTCAGATTGTTGTAATTCCCCTTGTGGGACACATTTGGTCAGTTGTCTTTGTTTTGCCTATAAATTCTTCTTTGTGAATCCCTATCTTACACAATCTCAACTATGCTAAGTAAGAAAAGAGCAACGTACCAAAACAACCTCCGTAAACACCATTCGAGCCTATAAATACTGTAAATCGGATGTAATAATTCCTTATATATTTCGATTAAATATGGCCATAACCTGAGGTGGGTGTTGACACCAAATACAGGGTGTGTATGTCCCGAAATTATATGCTTTCATTTCCATTAAAACTACTTACATGAGGATTTATCTTTCCGGGGGCTATCCCTTATCTCCCTTGTGGTCGTGCACAAATGCGATGCAATCCACCAATTACACAAACCAGAGATATATCAAATTATTAACGGCTACCTGGTTTTTTTTCGCCCATTCCAATGGGATTTACACAATTAGTGATAATCAGTGCATCAGATAGTAGTATGAAAAATAGATACCAAATTGAGTAAAGTGTCTTTCAGAACATGCCATGTATGTGCTATTTAAAACGTTTCCCGGCTGGAAATGGCAGTTGTGTGGTGTACTAGTGAATTCAACCAATTTAGAGAGCCGATGGGGTCTGCGAAACTATTAATAATTAGATGTAAGTTAATTTAAGTATTAAAAGTACTTCGAAAACCTTATTATTGTGAATACAAGTTATGTTTAAGTTTGTACATCGTAATAGTGTTAAAAAATGTGTATGTTTTCTGTCACTCACATGATAGGTTTTATTAAAAGGAAAATACTTTGTTTATATGATTATATATATAAAGTTAAAGAACGAGGGTGTTGCGAAGTTCATTCAATCTTACAATGAAGATTTCATATTTTTTTCAAAAATTTACTATGTATTTATCAGGCCTCGACAAAAAATGTCAACATACACTTGATAAAAAATATTGAATTCTATACTTGCAAATCCATATGATATATTGCCAGGTCTAACAATGTAAGGAGAACATGTGAATATTGGATTTGAAAATTCGTCAGAATGGTTGTAAATGCATGTATCAAATTTATTTGTTAGAAATTGTCTAGGGTACAATATTCTTGCAGGTATATGTTACTAAGTGAAAACACCATTGTACTGAGAACCTATATATTGTTCGGTATGTAATAACTAAAAAGGTAAAGGGGACGGCTGTATACCACAGGAACGGAGTGTGCCCATCTCTCTTTCGAAGCGATTGGGACAGCTCCACCATATTAATGTGATGTTGGGGGCTCGCTAAACCTCCTCTACAGCGAGTCTGTACCTTCCCGACATTGGAATAATGCCTTGTAGGTACCCATTATACACCTGGGTAGGGAGGAGGAAGTAGGAGTAATTGAGGCTAAAGCGCCTTACTCAGGCGAAACACATTGGCCACAGAGGGGCTCGACAACTCACAACCTTTGGAGTGCGAGTCGGGCGCTTTTCCACGGACCACATGTTATGTTGTATATTTAAACGGTCAATTGGCTTACTGTCAAAATGAATTTACTCATATCTTTTAAACAAAATCTATGTACACAAGTGGTGTATTTATGAAAACTGGGTCTCCAAGTATGTTCTACGTGGGATTTCCAAAATTGTCTACGCTCTGCAACGTCACAGATAACAAAAATCAAGTTCTACAATATGATAATTCGAAGTGAAAGTGTATTCAATGATTATGCTATTTAGTCAGTCTACTTGTCTAATAGGACATATTATTCGATGCTTGTGGTTTGCTGTTGATATATGACATGTGTAAGGAATATGATGTCACTAGAGGGTAAAAAAAAGACTATAACCTGGACCGACCACCGCAAAACGGAAGGTAGCAAAAATGGCCCATTCTATGGACGGAGGAAGACTAAAGAACACTTTTCATTTTTTATGCAGTGTATGCATGGACATCATTGGATGAGGACGCGAATACACATCCGCCAATATCTTTGGTTTGTTGAGGATGAATGGTACTCCAATGTGACTCGTCATCATATTAGAGAAGATGAAAGCACATAAAATGACTTGCAACCATTACATATATGAATGTAAAGACTTAATTTTATTATTGATTTTAGGTCAGAATTTGGCCACAACAAAAATAATGTGCAACTATGTATTACAGATAAATGTGTAATTGATTCACATGTAAAACAATAACCAATAGCAGGTTGGGCATTTTTTTTCAAAACAAGCTGAGCCATGAACATATAGAATTTAAATTCAGAAAACCTACTCTGCCCACAAAGCATGTTTCACAGGTGATATACATTATTTACATGTGTTATGTGATGGGATCAAGTAATGTTTCAACATTTAGATTCGAGTTTGACTTTTCATTCTAATTTAAAGGGGGGTGGACACCCCCCCCCCCACGTAGTTGGGGGTGTTCGTGATATATTCAGAGACATTAACATAAATCTACCAGCGTGTGTTGATCCGGTATGGTGTGCTGCTACCTTTTTAGACAACATTACGGTTTTAGCGCCATTTTGGCACTGATCTATATCTAAACCATATTTTAGTTTGTTGATCGCAATTGATTGGAGGTTCGCGTTTAAAGTTATGTTGCAAGAGGAATTAGACGTTTAATTTGGAGAATCTTGGGCGTCGGATCATATCTATCCAAGGGAGCCTTATTAATTCAAGTGAATCGAAATTTGAAACAATTGCTACACAACGGAATGAGGATAATCATAATGTGACTCGCTATATAACTGTTGTTGTGAATCGTCTCTTTAACCAAGTAGCTACTTTTGGTGAATATTTCTGTCTGGAAAAATCATTGTTTTTCTCTCCGCTCGAACGTAATACCCTCGACAGGGATATTGAATGTACTCGATGACGTTGTTCACGGTATAACGTTTATTCCTCTTTAATATTTGGGTTTATAGTACTAGATGTATGGTAAATGATTGCAACATTCCCCTGTACGAATAGTGGTCTGGGTGGGGTCACAATGACATGGGGAAGCGAATCGAATATCTACTCTGGAGAAGCACCGCCGGATTAATGTTTTTTTACCAATTCACCGGGTCGATTAAAAAAATAACTACTACTCCGAGGCTTTCCATTGGTGCACACAAGAAACAACGTGGTCATTTGCCAGGTCAGTAGTCAACTATTCACACTACTCGAAGATAGTGGTCAAATTTTGCCCACTAGGCAATGATCAACTTTGACCCTTTTCGTGGTCAAAATTTGACACTAATTTCGGGTCAGGGTGCCATAGTTACTACTGACCCAAAAAATTTACCACCGTTGATTTAAGAGTGCGGAATTCCAATACTACCGATAGGATTGCTACAAACAAAACACGAATGTTCCTAATAATTAAATAATAATATTCAGAGTTAAAATAAAGTCTTTCTGTGGCGGAAAACTTAACACGACATAAGTGTGTTTAAATGTTAACATAAGCATTCAGATGGTATACTTAGGAAAATACTGTATTGATACATATGTTTGGTACATGTTTATTTCTTTAATAGGGGAACAAAAATAACTTTAAATTTTTGTGACAAAGAAATATAACATACACACCTCAAAAGCGTTTTTTGGGACAATTTACGTAGAAACCTCAAACTGATTTCGCAAAAGAAGAACTCGTCGAGTTGTATCAAAAGCCAAAGAACATGCGGGCTCATACTTGGAAGTAAAATTGCCTAGCTACAAGATGGGTAAAAAGCTAATGGCAACCGAAATTTGTAGAAATAGCCCAAAAATGACAACCACCTATATTTCACGACCTTTCTCACTTAGCTTTCGAAGACATATTCCTGTAAAGACTACTGAACTCTACAAATTCCAATATATTCCCTGGGCATCTAGATCGACATAGCCGTATCCGAGCAAGGAGTACTTCCGAAGGCCAATTTATAGATGTATTCAATATTTTATTTTTGATATTCCAATATAGCACATTGTCTGCACTATTCATTTAAATATTAACATTTGGACAAGCACAATATCTACGCACCATGCCACAACAAATTGCTTACAATCGACGGTAATATGTTCACCGAACTTAACCACCCACCATTACACAAAAGGCGGAGTGATTTAGTGTGCTCACAAAATAAGAAACGACGAACAATATGACACCAGTTCAACGAAATCGGAGCACCGGGTAACGTTTCCCATCCCAGATGGCCTTGACGCGTGAAGGGGCTGTACCTATTTAACTAAAGGTTGGCACCTAAACTTTCTTTCCAAACTTCTAGAAAAGGTTCTGCTTTATACTCTTTAATCCAAGTAGTCTTATTACACTTGGATATTCAGGGATTTACGTACCTGTTCCACTTGATACTACAGGGTGATTAAAAAAATGGACACCACGATTGCGTCCGCCATTTAAATATACCTAATACCTTTACATTATGTCCGTATTATCTGACAATAGATTTTTCATTACTTTAATGTTGTTAACATCTTACTGGACTAAATTTTAATCATGTTGTTTTTTTTATAACTTTTTATTTTTTTCTTTCCTTCCTATCCTTTACATTCTTTCCCTTCTCTACGTTCTTCCGATCTATTTCATTAACTCAGGCTTTTTTTCAGCTCATCAAACTTTTCCCAAGTTATTTGCCCAATACACTCTTCCTTGAGTTACATCCATTTGTGGCTGTTACTCTACCACACAAATATAATATTTACTTGAACCAATTAAACTACAACGTAGTACATGTAATACACACAAAAATTTTGTATGCTAAATGTCACAATGTTTACAATATACCACACTTTAATTTTAAATTTCTGAACAAATATGCTTCAATTTAATCTCCAATTCAATTCCCCGCTTACGAGCCCCCAATTCTGTTATGATGTCTCGTTACATCAAGGTCGGAAATACCTTACAAACACAAATAAATGAGCCCTTGTGCACAAATGATCGAATTTTATATAATAAAACAGATTTAATGATTTTTAATTGGTTTGGTTCAAGAAGTGGGTATGTCAAAAAACAAACATTACATAAAATTACACACCCCAAATATTTGTTTTAAGCTTATAATACTTAAGAGTTCACTAGTGTCCCGTGTTGAAAGCGTTGCAGTGCAACGATGGATGTCCTTCACAGCGAAGACTCCAAAATGACAGATGCCCCCAAAGTCACACTTAAAAATCCCCAGGTAACATTCCATGGTATAAAGCGAGCACAGTCGTTTGATCAAGTTAGTAATGCTATTTAATCCCACCAAATTCAGTCACAATTTACAATCGAGCCCTATTAACGTTTCTACGTCCTCATCCCACTCATAACAATCATTGAAAACTTTGTCTGTTCAGTGTCTGGAGGGACCAGACATCGGTGACAAACTCTTGTGGTTTAACATTTAAGTGACCGGGGGGGGGGGTCCTATGGACCCCCAACATTTGTTTTCGACGCTTGGTGCCGCTTACGCGTGGGATTTTATTTTTGTCGCCGAATTTTTTGTAATTGTCTGATGAAATGGCGCTTCGTTTATTACCAAAATAATTTAAAAATCACCCAATCCGTTAATGAGTAATCGTGGGGCCGGTCCCATGGAGCCCCCCCCCTGGGGCACTAACGGAAGTAATCTGAGAATATTTTAAACAAATTCAAAGAACCAAAACCATTGTTTTGCTGATATATGTGTCACCACATTACATGTAAGTAAACATTATCAGACATTAAAAAATAATTAACCCTTATGTGCTGAAAAGAAACAAATTTCATAGTGGACGTTGACCTAAACCGGTACTGGAACAAAATCTATGGAAAAATGACGTGTATTTTTGCAATACCCGTAAAAAATACTGGATTCCCCAAACCTACTGGTTTTGTGTTAAATATATGTAATTTGGGTTTCCTAGAATAAGATATCAACATAAAAAAGTTTCTACAACGTTACAAAATGTTTGATGTAAGCGCACGGCTCCATTGAATTTTCCGTCTTTTTGCCCAATTTTCGCGTGTTTGAAACATGTTTTGTGCCTAATTTGCAGCCAAAATCACAAATTTCACTTTTTATTGCTGATGTTGGGGGTGTTTTGACCCTTCAAAGGTGGTGATAAATTTCGTGCAAAAAACATTCTCCCTCGGAAAAGTCGGTTTCCACTAGGGTCCATGTGATCAACCCCTTGGTCACTTAAGTGTTAAAGTGTTTGTCTATATTTAAAGAGTTACAAATAAAAACGACCATTATCACTGATTTATACCTTTAAAGGAGAAACCCGTATAACAAATAATATTATACAAGATACTCTATAAAATAATTATTGACTACATATCGAGTGGGTTCATGGAAAAACAGAATAATATTATATTAATGATACTACAATGCATTTAAACCCCATCTAATCTTGACCATGTGCTATTTAAAAATAGCGCTAGTGTATCTGTGTTATAAAAAACCCGTTTTACTGCGATACGGCGGCACGTTGGCGTTCATACAACGGATAGGAAAATACACATTATGGACACCATCACACATGTAAATGACGCTACTGTGCCGTTCGTATCGCATAACAGGTATACAAGACCCTTACACTAGCGCGAACTTCAAATTAGCGCATGTTCAGCAAATGTTTTTTAATTATTTTTATGGTTAGGACGATTTCCGTTTATCAATGCAACTACTCAATATGGTGTTTAATGGATCATTTATTATAAGGCGTATACTGATAAGCTATTCTTAGTGGCACGGTTCTCCTTTAAAGCAATATTAGACCATTTTTTTGAAGGCGCCCCCAATTTTCAAACAATTTGAAGATTTTTACACGGTTGAACTGTTAACTAACCCTGTGAATGTAAGCTCAAAAATGTCTAGGTGTCACGTTAAGGTCCAAATTGGGATCCCATTCTAAATTACAAAAATCGGCTTAGTTTGTGATAAATACGCATTTTTAGCATTCTCGCTCACAGGTATAGTTTTCCTAGACCAATGACTTAACGTAAATGTGAAAAATATCGAATTTTGAAAATTGGGGCGATCTTCAAAAATGTGCCATTATTGCGTTAAGATCCACTTATTTGACAATAAACATAGATATGCCCTATTACTCAGGTTAGGGTGTTGATTTGCTTAGTTGACCGCCGTGCATTCAAGGGGGGGGGGGGGGAGCTGACTACTTGATTCAATGACTTAAGCTCGACCTATACTTAACAGATTGGAATTATTCTTGCAGCAAAATTAAAGATAATGAAATTAGTTTTTGGATGATATGACATTTGTAACATATTATTTACAAATTCAAAATGGCGGACACAAATCAGGATTCAATTTTTTTTATCACCTGTATAATAATCCACTAGAAGAAAATAGTAAACCCTGCGTGTTGATAACACTAAGTTTTTTAATCTTCCATGCGCCCCCACTCTGACGATTATAGGCTAAATCTTTCAACGCCTCACACCGCTCTCATTTGCACTATCCATAAACATTTGTAAAAAATACCCGACAAAGATTACGGTTAATGAGCCGATGCATTTTGCATTACGACATCTTTCAATCTGGCAGAGAAAGAAAAAAAAGAGATCCAATGGTTGGTATGGTTGAGGTTATTTATATTCATGTTTTTAGAAGCAGGGGTTATAACGAGCTGCGGTCTTTTATTAACAGAGCTAAAAGACCAACTTGAAACTGACACTTGGATCGTCGGATTCTGCGTTTCGATTATAATTGGCTGGGGCTATGTTTTGGGTAGGTATATCGTATTTGCACAAAGTAAATCCGTTGCCACAAATATCTGTGGGCGTTTCTGTGTTAATATAGCCTGGAAAGCTTGTAACAACTTGTTCTGTAAATGATGGCCAAATTGTTATCACAACCATACACGAGAAAACGAAAAACAGGGTATATAAAAAGATGTAAATACCGCACTCTTAATATATATTGAACAGATAGACATTAGGGCCGTACGCCGGATTCTAATAATTTAGGGTAAAAAGTGGGCCTAACCCCCATAAAATGGTCATTTCTTGAACACTTTTGTGAACATTTCAAAAAGTGGACCTTTTGCACTTTTGTGGAATTTGGAGGTGGGTGCGATCGCGACCGCACCCCCGCATACGGGTTGGAAAGACTGGAGTGATAATTTGAATATATGTTCAGTAAACAGAAACTGTGGAACTTTGAAGGGAAACCAATTGATAATCAACATTATTATTGTAAATTGCTGAACTAGGGACGGGTGTGTGTGTGTGGGTGTGGGGGGGGGGGTGATGTTTGGGGGCAAGAGAAGGTGGTTTCCATCACGATAGTGGCGGGAGAGGGGGGTTCTTTGGGCGTGGCTTGAGGGGGGGTGTGACAGGGGTTAGGGGGACCGGCCAGAAAAGGGAAACGCGGAAGGGCTGAGAGGTGAAGGGTGGGGGAGGGGGCAGCCTAAGTGCGGTGGGAAAGCCCAGACAGGGGAGAATGGGGCAGAGTGATTTTCAGAGCGGGGCGAATTTGGGCACTGCTCCATAGACACTGTAAATAAATGAATAATAATAACAGTATTGAATAGCGCCTTTTCCCACGGTTACAAAGCGCTTACAATACAAAGCAACACAGACTATGCAATAACAAGAAGAACTAAAATATTAAACAAATAAGTGAGTCTTAAGGATGCCTTTGAACAGAGAAGTGTCATTGAGATTGACAAGTTACTTTGGAATAGAGTTCCAGAGTTTATGTGCTATACACGAGAATGAACGATTCACCGGCCAATTATTCGCCCGAGGGATTTTTAATGTAGTTCGACAGGATGAAAACGTAGTTGATTTGAATAGTAAATATGAAGCAGTTCAGCGATGTAGCCCGGCGCTCATACTGAAGGCTTTAAAAAACAAGTGTTAGAGTTTGGAAATGAATGCGCTGAGGAATCCGAAGCCAGTGAAGCTCGTTAATTAGAGGAGATGTGTTGTGTATATAGGCATCTTATAAATAGGCGTGATGCTTATTATGCAGACTCTTGCAGACGATTCAGATTCTTGGCTGCAATGCCATTGAGCAAACGGTCAGT
>JAMKCH010039737.1:0-36264 GCA_023653785.1 Ophioderma brevispina
GTTATTACTTAGCTGAATAACGTAACAACAAATTCCTCCTTTTTTTTTGAGAAATGCACAATAGTTTGTGGCTTAACCAGGTATATTTTTTAGTCAATTACAAAACAAAGCCCAAAATCTCCAAACATGGAAAATTGGGAGTTTTCGTCCTTCAAAAAAATGTGCTATCATTTCCTTTTGCGGATAACAATAAGGAACCAGCTAGTAATATTGCATATGCTTTGTGTTCAACAAAATCACCTGGCCAAAAAGTATCTCGTCCAAAATGTTTTTTTTCGATCATTTTGTGTCAAAGTCAGACCATTTTGAAAGTTTTTCGAAATATACATTTGTTAACCTGGTCTTGGCTCTTTCTTTAAAACAATAATTTAACAACCCTCACTTGTAAAAAAACATGCAAAAATGGCTGAGATAGAGCGGCCGAAAGACGCAAACCTCCCAACCAAAAGTTGGGCAGTTTTTAAATTTTCAATGTTCACTGTGTGGTACAAACGCAATTGTATTGAGTGTACCAAAGAGGTTTTCCCCGTTTGAACGAGCAAGAAGCCTATGGCAATAATTGATTGTGGTACACATTTTTCGTGTCCCAGTACACTGCAAACGCGCCATTGAAAAATCCAAAAACTGCAACGTTTGGTTTTGGGGTTTGCCCCGTCTTTCGGGGGCGTTCTAGTCCTAGGCCATTTCCTGCAACGCTTTTGTTACAAGCCAGGTATTAAATGAAAGAGCAAGATCTCTGACAATAACATGATATTTTCGAAAACTTTCAAAATGGAGACAATACGTGATCAAAAAACATGCCGAGGATACTTTTTGTGCCAGGTGTATAACTTTGCAAACCAAAATGCCTTAACCCCTCTAACCAAATTATCCTCAACAGTATTCAACACTAGGCCCCAAATGTGGGTTGTCTTTTTAAAGACTATCAATTAAGATGGGGCACAATCAGCAGTTGCCATCGGCCTTGTTAATGCCACAGGTATATTTTGTGAATGTTATCAATCATCCAGGTAAGTTTTTGTAGATACCAAAAAAAATAGTTTTAAAAGCTTGACTTAGATTAGGGGTGTGTTCCAGACGGTGGCCTACCTTCGAAAGTAGCGTTACCAACGAAAAATTCATTTAATCCTCATTAGCGCCTCTTAAACAAACGACGCACGTCCACATGGAACTTAACGTTAACCCATCCAAAGTTACCCAGCAGTCGGCCTTCATTCTGTTCATTGGTAAATAGCGGAAGTAGCGCGCCGCTCGTGCTGACCTTACGTTTAGTTGCTTGGAACCCCGCGAAATCTCACCCATTGTAAATCATGCCAAATGGAATCCTCAAGCAGAGTGTGTTTTTAAAAGCGATATTTTGGCTTTCTGTTTTTCGTTATTACTCATCACCGAGATTTGGCAGTAACACTGTTTATGCCGATTATCATTCCTCCCACACCACAGTGAGAAGCGTCCAGCCCCAAACATGACATCATCAAACACAATGCCCATCATCGACGAAATGTAGTTCCTCGCCCAGAGACAGTTGCGTGCAGTGTCTGGTTTACGGCACATTTTTGTTTCGCACTTGCTGTGATTAACTCACGATTGCTCACTTAATACAATCTATAAAGTTCTAATCTCACACAAATAACAATAATAGTAATTATTTAGATTGAATACCGATCGAATTCTTTCCTCTCTCTCAATAAAATTATGGTTGGGATTTTTTTTCACAAATCGTGGCACCGTACGCCGTGTAATGGACACGAGGCTGTCCCTGTTCAATGGTCACTTGATCGCACAAAGGGAAATCCCTTTGAGTTGTCTTCAACTCAATTTTAATTATCTTGCACGGTGGGTTCTTTCCAGATCTTGATTACGCTGGTATCGCTCTCTCGGACCAGTTTGGGTTACGTGTTCGCTTGTTTTTCGGCAGGGTCTGTACTACTAAATGATGATGCCAATTATCAAATAAATTGGAACAACGGTAAACTGTACTACAAGACAAGCACAAGAACGCTGTGAAAATTTATGAATACACGAACCTAACCAGCATTCTGGTATCCACGATACGGAATAAATTGACCCCCGGTGTCGTTACGATGTTACGATGAGGTCACCCTTAACATCGACGCCGTGAGTACAGACTGTTTTCACACGGCACTTCCCAACGACGATTGCTCGCAGTAGCTTCGCTTAATTTTAAGATTTATTAAAAGTAAATCGTCGTTGTTAACTATTTGTTAGCTTAACAATGCTGTGTTCAGACGGTCCTACTCCACGAGCTTTACCAATGACTGTGCTTACACCACCGAGCTTACAACCGACTTAACACGATCGTGTGAACATTATTAACTATTTTGTTTTGCCACGGATACTTAAAAATATCATGCTAAGACTTGAAATTTCCTGTTTACCCCACTGGGCATCATTCGCATACATTTCAGCTGATATCTGAAAGTCCTTGACATTCTTTAAAGATACATTTCTGTATTCTTTATTCTGTTGTTTAATGGTTCAGTAGTTATCTTTGAAAAATAATATTCCAAAAGGTTTCTGTTTTATTCTAATCTTTCTATTTCAAAAAAAATAAATTAGATTTTAGTATTTTGAACAAACATGCTTGTGATATAAAAAAATACATCGTTTCACAGACCGCTGGGTCCCCTGTCATTGCAGTTTTGTAAATGATAGACCTCCTTATCTTTTGACGTGACATGTACCTTTGGACCTATCAAACAGTAGAGTTTCATGTAATCCTTCATAACCAATTTTGATTTCCAATTGAACATCAACTTTGCATTGAGGTCAATTTTACATCTTAACAAACTTGACCTCACATGACCTTTGCCCTTGGCATGTGCCTTTGACCTCATGGAACCAATAAGGGATCCAATGTTACACATATGACTCGACTTTGGTTTCATCTTGAACTTGCAAACTGTACAAATGGCAGATGAAATCTATATGAGGCAAAATCTGCATGAAATGATAGGAAATAGCTGGTCATGACATTTTTTAGACCTAGCCTAAGTTGACAAAAATGCCATACTACCTCGAGCAATCTGCTGCTAAACAGTCTTTTGATTATTTGGGGTTATTTGTATGTTCCATAAAAGACAAAACGGTCTATTGATGAAATATTTCATTTGTATGTAATTTATAATTTAACAAAACAAACAAATTGCTGGGGGCAGAAAATCATGGAGGAGGGCCCTGGGCAGGCGCGTAGCCAGCCCAGTGGTTCCGAGGGTAGGTGCATCAAATTTCCCAATCATAAGCAAAAATTTCCCGGCCACAGGGCAAAGAATCCGAAAATGGGCTATTAACATAAATATCCATGTTTTTATTTCCCCTCAATTTTTTTTTTCAGGAGGGCACTCTTCCCCCACCCCCCCCTTGGCCCCCCTGGCTATGCATTGCCCCCCTGGGGCACTACCACCTATGATAACAATCTGTCTAATTGGGTCATTATAGGACACAAACATGAGATACCTCATGTAAATTAAGCACAAGAGTACTTGTATATCTCTTTATATACCATCATATTTCTTGGGGAAACTATTTCTTTTTAGGACCGATTTTCCGTCAATCTCTCCCTTTATTTGCAATTTTTGCAATAAAATCTGTCCAAAAATTAATTATCTTGCCGCAATTTAGATTTTCGTAGAGAAAAGAAGCAAGTAATCTCTTTCTATAAGCATTTCCTAATCTTGCAAATTTCCAGTCCAGAAGAGTTTGTTCTACCATATTAAACCTGTTAAATGTGTAAAATATGTAATGCTTTTCCATTGAAAAAAAAGCCGGTTTTTGCATAAACCCTGCAAAAAAGTTAAATAATCTTTTGACAAGTTAGATCTCTACAGAAGGTAATTTTTTCACGTTGTGTTCTTTCCATTTAAAGGTGCTTGTTCCGATTTATATGTATTTGTTCTTTTTTTCTTGCTATTGAGAGCCTGTCCTTGCCATACACTCCACATGCCGTGGGAAACAACTTGCGGTTTTGATGTAGACGCAATAATGCATGTCGCAAAGGCCCTATTTCAAATACTGTGCTACTTATTGATTGTTAACCACGAAACGCGTTTTTGTTTATATCTTGGGAATGAATGGGTTTGAGGCTCCAAAATTTCAAGGACGACAATGAGAAAAATAACGGCCTTTCATCTGAATCAAAATCGATACACTTCGGTTAAATCAGGGTGGTCCCAAGACACGGGAACCCAGCTCACACCTTTAACATTGAAATGGTCTTCAATTCATTCCCAGGAGTTGTTTTATACATGTAATATATTTTTTTTTATATTTTTTTTTCTACAATACTCAAAATCACCTAAAAAATCACTGAAATTTTAATACAGCGTAAATTGTTGAAAAAACAACAAATGTTGGCCTTCCAAAGGGTTCAAATGTCCACCACCTTTCTTACGGTAACTCTGATTTTGCTGGATAAGAAGGTAGTGCCAAGCTTTGAGGTGCACTTTTGATCAATGGTTCTACAGATTCCAAGCTGAATGGGTTGCAAGGCTACCACTTGCAATAGTGCAAGTGCATCACTGCATTGTGTGAATAATTTCACTATTCCCCGTTTGGTCCATGATTGGAAAGCCTCCGGTAAGATAACTATGATAAGATCTCAATTTCACTCATGAACAATTCAGGGCTAAAAAATAGGTCATGAGGGTTACACGTAGTATGTCTCTTCACGTTTCCCGTGTTTTCTGTTACGTTTGATAACAGAACATCAGTTATAAAGCCAACTAGTAATGATCATGTCTCTTCTCTTTACGCTGCCATCGTTACTCCCTTGTTCTATAAGCAGCACTGGCACAATTTCACCAATAGTGAATTCTTCAATTTGCTCTCAAATGATGGTCTAGGCCAATGGAAGAACAGAGATATTTTTACACATAAAATAACTACTCCAAACCGATAGGGACATTGATATGAGGATAAAGATTCCAGGTCAATTTGTCGGCCAACTTTTAAGTTTTTCATAACGTTAAAATCAACAAAGGTGTAATATTACATGAACATTTTGACCGTACTCACTGATATTAAACCACAAATGTAATATGCCGCGGTCAAACAGTGTGCATAGCGTGGGAAACATGCATACAGGCCGTGCGTTTTCCTTGTGTTAAACACCATTTTCGTCGGCTGCTGAATTCGCGTCGCCGGCGACGTTAATTACAAATCGTTCCCGTTTACCCATAGGAATCAGATTTCGGTCTATCATTTCGATGAGGGCTTTGTATATAAAACTTTACAACCTTGCAAAATATCGATTTTGAAAATCTTGAGGGCGAAGCACTATTTTTCAAATGGTGTCCATGTGTCTCTTTAAAACTACAGCAAATTTCTCATCCTCCTGTTTTGAGATGACATATTTGATTGGCTGTCTCACTTTTATCCTCACCCAATAAATTTTTTGTAATTTGTAAAGCCAGAAATTTCCCCGACGGCTGAATATTTTCTGCTTTAATCCTGTTTCACATCTGGATGAAATTACTGAACTTTTGCAGAGTAATATGAGCCATTGTACAAAACACATGCAAGTATCTTCATATCCCCGGCTACTTCATATCAGGATGCGTAAGGCTGACAGACAATGCTCTATTACAACATCCCCCATGGTTAGGGCCAGCGGGGATAAAAACTGGGCTATTCCATGTGAAATCTGACCACCTCTGTGCAAGATTTAAGGTGAAGTGTTCTAATGAAGTAATGGATTCAAAATTGCTTTTAAACTATATAGTAACTTCTTAGAGATATAGTAAATGGTATAGTACCCTATCAGGCCCGTACGCAGGGGGGTGCGACCGCACCCCCCAAATTCCACAAAAGGGGAAAAAGGTCCAAGGTTTTGCAGCTGATTTTTTTTGATAAAAAGGTCCAAAGTTTAGAGAAATAAAATTGCCAAGAAATCCACTTTTTTGGTGGTGAAATTGTCAAAAAGTCAAAAAAGGAACATTTGGAATGTTCCATTACAATAATTTTTTTTACCAAAAAAGGTCCACTTTTCCGAAAAAAAAGGTCCACTTTTTTAGAATTCCCTCCCCCCACCCCCCAAAATAAATCCTGCGTACTGCCCTGGTTCCTATACCCCTCTCCCCAACTGTTAACATTTTACTTAGGTTGTTTTCTAGGAGTACTAATGATTTCAAAGTTAATAGGTATCACTTTGACTTAACGTTTAGCGTACATGGGTGTGAAAAAAAATAGTTCGGGGTGAAAACAGTCAAATTCTTGATTACTTGAATGTTTCTAAAGGTAAATGTGTCATAATTTTCAGACTTTTGGCCACTTAAACCCCATATTTTATTCACTGATTTTGAGAAAAATTCCAGGTTTTTTGCCAATTTTAGCCAAAATGGGCCATTGTTTCGGTGACAAACAGTTTTTTGACATTGCTAATTTCCTGTGAGTTATGAACATGCAACTACCTAGGTCGTGCCTAATTCTTTATTCCAATCAATGTGACATGTATCATTTTGTGGAAAAACATTTTTATTCAAATCAGAAATGGGGTTCAATCTGTTTTCTTTATTTTGTGTAACAGTTCGAAAGTCGGCGGTCATGGTGACAATTGATTTGGGAAAAAGTGCATTTCACCCAATTTTGTGATTGCAAAAGCCATCACTCTTCAATGGTATGAGCTATGGTGATACTTCTTAATTTCTTTTGTCAGTAATTTCACTATCTAAATAGTTATCTAAACTTGACTAAGTTGAATGTACTGAAAAAAATAAAGTATCATATGTACCACCCCTACCCCTAACATTTCGAAGGGCGGAAAAAAATAAATGGCTTCGCAAAGAAAAATAAGTCCTTCAACTGTGAGGTTTAAGTCTAAACAATAAAACTTCTATAGCCAAGACCTCCCTCGTAGAGCAGTTTATATTTGTTTACCCTGAGAGTCCCATTTTGAAGGACTTATTTTTTTGCGACCGATTGTTGCTCAAATTTGAGGATTTCGGGCAGAAATATGCCTGTACATGTGCTAATGGGAAAAATTTCAGTTACTAATTAATGCATTTTTTTCTTTCCGATTCAGTTTTCTACACCACTTTCACCCATAAAATGGTATTTTAAGTAGGATATCTTCCCTTTAAGTTTGCCTCCACCTTATCCTGTCCACCAACGCATGTCAAAGCTTGAACGCTGTCTTAACTACACTTTAACTACATGCCCCTCTATGACTCTTCAAAAGGGGTGTGTAGATCAAAATTGGAAAAGCCCAGCTGATAATTTTTATTTGATGAATCACACCATCTGTGAAGATCCTTCCCATAGTCACATTAAGATTTTAAAATGGAATATCCCATTTCACACTGATTTTAATGTTAATTTAAATATATTTAAAAATGGAATAGTCCGATTGCTGCTTACAATTACACAAAATGGCAAATTTGGAATGGGTGGCAATTGTTTATGTCACATAAAAAAAATTCCTGGGAATGTACTCCATTAGTTCCTTCTTTATTTTTGCGATTACATTCCCATTCCATGACAACTTGCAAGTCAGGATGTCTGCGGCGCCGCCTCCTCGTCACCATGCTGTTCGAGTAATTTATTTACCTTGAAAATCCGAGCAGAAAGCACTTCTCTTCTGAGAACATTGCTTATTTGATCACTTACAACTTTCAGGTTTTCTATCATGGCACCCTTTATAACCCATATTTTGCTAGATACGTACAATCTATATAATCCACACTTTGTTTGAAAGTACCCTATTTTTTCTCAACAAAGTAGTGTCTTAAGGGAATCTACAATTTCCTTATTCACTTATTTCTTCTTGCAAATTTTTGTCTCCTATAATTTGTGTCAGTTTGGTTTGATCCTTGAAATGACTCATTTTTATTGTATTAAAAAAGGATAAACAGTTGAAGCTCCACTCTATAAGAATCATCTTACTTCGCCATGCTAGACTAGTCAAGTCTTTCTGTATACAACACACACTCTGGTTACAATATACTCATCCACCAAGGCCATTCATGGGTTTTGTACTTGTACATACATTGGCATGAACTGAGCTCGTGTGAATGTGTATCATATATCATAACCCAACAACCAGGGGTGTCAATCTTCTAAATACACTTGCGAATGGAAGGTACTGAACTGTGCCACGGGAATTAGAGTTTACTAGCTCATATGACAGTACAAGGAATAACAAACACCTTTGTGGAGCCCATTTAATTTAGGTGATGGTCTCTAGAGTATCTTCGGGTTTTCAAATTTTTTGAAAAACTTGTTCCTATAAGAAAAAGTATGTTACTGAGTATTTGCGAAATAAAAAGTACAGAGTACAAAAGGTTTGTGGTGGGAAAAAAAGATTTCAAAAATGTTACACCCCTAACCCCGCATAGTAATACCTGCTAAATAGTAATTTAAAAGCATGTGCACGTGAGCTAATACAAACTATTATTTTTTTTGCCTAAAATAATAACACAATAAAAATAATATTTTTTAATTTTTTTAATTTTTTTAATTTTTTTATTTTTTTAGTTTTGATCATTTTTTTAAATCAGGGTTAGTCCTATATGGATGGACCCTTTTTTCTTCTGATATATCAAAATGTGCGTCACAGGAAGACAATTCCTCATGGATGGGCTGAAGAGGGCATCCATTAGGAATTTCTCACCTGTTAAAATGAACTTTCATATTTGGAAGGAAAAAAAATGTCCACTCATGTAGGACTACCCTGGTTTAAACCCAGGACTAAGTAGACTCCCTTTCTCAGATACCAAGCATCAAACAAACTGAAAATTCCTAATTTTTAGGCAAACCCAACAAAATCGACTACTCTCAATTTTGTCAGTTGCATTCACTGCAATGACTTGGTGGATACCTAAGAAAAGTGCTGGGACGTGTAACAGTTTGAACGCAGGTAAACGAGGAAAGAAACCCATGCACTTTTTATAAATTTCAATACAAACGTTACACTTGAGCAAAAACTACTTTTTTTTCATTGTTTGTTTTGAATTACTTAAGTCCAATTTTTCAAAAAAATGATCTGCCATACTTACCAAGATCAAGCCGTAACAGTGATTTGTAGCTATAAAGAACTTTCCTGACTTTTACGGAAACAATGGAAATCCTGTGTTTGTCAGTTCTGTACGGCTTTTGGCATTATTATTAATTACACGGTGCTGCATACAGAAGAAGGGATCTTAAAAAAAAACAACTGTAAAATATAGCGGCGCCCGTAGCGTGCGTAGTTTCCCTGTGCGTTTGGGATATAAATATATCTGGATAAAAACATAGGGATGTCATTTTAAAAATGTTATATGTTTCGGATGATATCATGACTGTATTCAAGCCAGAAATAGATTACAAACGATTTAATGGTGCAACATTGGTATTTTCGTGTCATCGAGCCCAAAATTTTGGCAGTTGTTGTGTCTTTGTTATCAACAGTACATGGCTACATTAAACGAAATAGTGTGTGTACACGGATAAGAAATTAAACGGTAACTCCCATCTCTAGTTACATTCCAAGATAACTTGGGCAAGTCAGGATGTATGCGGCGCCGCTTCTCGTCACCCTTCGTTCCGAGTAATTATACACTTGAAAATCTGAGCAGAAGCACTTCTGAGAACATGTGCTATTTGATCACTTACAACCTTTAGGTTGTTCTATCATGGCAAAAACTTTATAAACCCACATCTTTTTGCTAGATACGTACAATCTATATTAATCACATTTGTTTTGAAAGTACCTATTTTTTTCCTCAACAAAGTAGTGTCTTAAGGGAATCTACAGTTCATTTTCAACTTTTCTTCTTCAATTTTGTTCCTCCTCCTCTAATTTTGTGTCGTGGGTCTTGAAAAGACTTCATTTTATGTGAAGTACAAAAAAGGATAAAACAGTTGAAGCTCACTTATAAGAATCATCTTACTTCGCAATGCTAGACTAGTCACAGTCCTTTCTGTATACAACACACACTATGGGTTACAATATACCATCCACCAAGGACACAGTTTCAGTGGGTTGTACTTTGACATGCATTGACATGAAAACTGAGTGGGGATTTGGGTATCATATATTCATACCCAAAAACCAGGGGGTTGTATCTTCTAAGTACACGGGCAATGGAAGGTACTAACTGTGCCAAGGAATTGAGATTTTACTAACTCTAGTGACCAGTACAAGAATACAAACCCTTTGTGGAAGCCCATTTAATTAGGTTGATGGGTCTCTAGAGTATCTGTTGGTTTTCAAATTTTTTGAAAACTTCGTTATATAAGAAAAGTATGTTACTGAGTATTGGCGAAATAAAAAGTACAGATACAAAAAGGTTGTGGGTGGGGAAAAAAGATTTAAAAATTGACCACGAATAGTAATACAGCCATAAATATAATTTAAAAAAGCAATGTGCAGGGAAGCTAAGACAAACTATTATTTTTTTTTGCCGAAAATAATAACACAATAAAAATACCATAGTTGAATTTGAGTCAGGGTCACTTAAAGTTTCGTTTGTTTTCAACAGGATTTAAACGGGTTAGTCCTATATAAGTGGACCCTTTTCCTTCTTGATATACTCTAAAAATGTGCTGTCACAGGAAAGAAAATTCCTCGGGATGGCTGAAGAGGGCCTATCCATGAGGAATTTTCTCACCTGTTTTAAATTGAACTTTCAGTCTTTGAAAGGAAAAAAAAATGTCCACTCATGTAGGACGAACCCTGTTAACCCAGGACTAAAGTTTAGACTCCCTTTCAGAAAACCAGCATCAAAAACAAACTATATTCCTAATTGTTAAGCCAATACCCAACAAAACTCGACATCTCTCAAATTTGTCAGTTGCATTTCAGGCAATTGCCTTGTTGATACGCTAAGAAGAAGTGCTGGGACGTTGTAAGGTCGTGGAACGCAGGGTAAACGAATGGAAAGACCAATGCATTTTATAAATTTCAATCACGTTTTACACGTGAGCAAAAACTACTTTTTTTTCAGTGTTTGTTTTAATTACTTAAAGTCAAATTTTCAAAAAAATGATCTTGCCATATCTTTACTTACAAAATAAAGCGACCGTGATTTGTAGCTATAAATAATTTCTGACTTTTACGGAGGAAGGAACATGGAAAACCTGTGTTTGTCAAGTTCTTGTACGCCTTTGGCATTATTATTATTAATTACACGGTGCTGAAATACAGAAGAGGGATCTAAACTGTAAAATATAGAGGGCGCCCGTTAGCCGTGGTAGTTTCCCTGGGCGTTGTTTGTGGGCTATTTAAAAATAATCTGGTTAAGAAAACATAGGATTGTCATTTTTTTAAAAATGTTATATTGCGGATGATATCATGACGGAATACAAAGCCAGAAAATAGGATACAAACGAATTTATGGTGTGCAACAATTGTATTTTCGGTACGAGGCGCCAAAATTTGGCTTGGTGGTCTTTGTTATCAACATGTACATGGATACATGAACGAAATAGTGTGTGTGTACAGGATAGAATTAGCGGTAACTCCCAGCTTAGTTACTTCCAAGAGAAGACCAATATAGGATTAAAAGCTTGGCAACTATCTCCTGGCCCTTTATCTCATTTATTATTTTATTAAGGAACTTGAAGTAAAACCTATTTTCTGGCACAATGGAGAAGAGGGGCTTTGCATATTCAGGGTAAGGAGGTTAAGCTCTACGCGAAAAATGAATAGAATCCGTCAATGCACTTTGCGTTGACAATACTTCTCAAAGACTTGGCCTAATTCTCATTATGAGTGGAAGAAGGTACGTAGTTTCACGGAAAAGCTACACGTAAAAGGACCATCGCAGAGAGTTAGTTCTTCTCGGATCTGTTAGGCTGTTAAAGGAAATTTGGTTGATCCACAACTACTCCCCAACTTACCTAAACCAAGTTGTGATTTTTAGACTATCAGGACCATTAGCCATTACCGTAAGCAATTGGTTGTCATCCTGAATCTTACATGCCAATTCAAAATCATATCTGATAATCTGTAAGAAATTTGCCAATTTGTATTTTCTGTCGTTAAACGGTGACCAGAAATTATCGCACAGTGGCCTCTGGACTGTGGAAAACAAGAATTTTTGCTTCATAACAAAAAAGCAAGATCAGAATCAAACTCATTTTGTGAAAGCTTTATAAAGGAAACTAGTGAAGAATAAAAACAAAATTTATTCCCTGTGAGAGATTATTTAATAAAGTTGTTTTAAATTGTTATTTGACACTTTTGGCCTATTTGATGCATACCACTTGTAAGAGAGGAAACTTAATTCTAATAGAAAACAATTAGAAAGAACCTTAAAATGACAATATCGGATTATTTAAGCCATTGCTGGACGTACGGACCACTTACTACAACGACGAATGTAAGGGGATTAATATCTTTGAACACGTGCTGTTTTCTTCCTTTTTTCTATTATTATTGTCTGGAAAAAAAAAAAACACTTTCTACAGCTTTCTAGTCCTTCACCTTTTGACTACTCCTGCAAATTCAAATATTTTGACTCTTGGGTGGATCACCAAAGTGTCTTTCAATCAAACTTTCTTTTTCAGAGCAAGAACTAACACAAGCAAGTACTCCATCGGATGACACATGATTCTGCATGTGTACAAACTGTGCTGGGACTAGTGGCACATCTCCATGCATCATTTTACTTGTCCTCAAGAGATGAAAGTAGGGGATTACCAAAACCTAAAACCCACTGGAACACTCATATGCAAGTAAATACCAAACCTCTTGCCTCTACATACAAACTTTCCATCAGGTGTAGACTGTTGAGAGTAAGGAGTGTACATGGGTGGTTTTGTTGCTTATGCAAATGGACCCGGCATTAATATGCAGCAAAATTTAGCAGGATCATTACAAAAAATGTTATAAAATGATTTGAAAAGAAACTCGAATTCTGTGGTTCAGCTGCGCATCACTATCCCCGGGGAATGTAGCAATATAGAGTGTGGTCTACCTTCATGTTATTAGCCTATCAGAACAAATATGCACATGATGGTACTTAATATGCATGTTTGGTGATGAGATGATGGAAGTAATAAGAACCACTACCAAACACACCAGTTTAAATAAAAGGGACTGATTTGAGAAAGATTGAGATACAAAATTGTTGGTCGAGCTATAGCGTTGCAAAAAATATTGGGCGAGACGCCAGTCGTTTTAAAACTCGATAGCGGAGACCGATAAATTTTTGTGCATAAATAAATCATTCCGATTTATGATTATGTTTCAGGTCTGATACATTAAACACTTTGTGACTACTCAAAAAACCTTGATGATCGTGCGTATATGTTTTAAGAATCTGTGTCTTATCTTAGTTATTAACTTGAATGACCAATATGTCTGATACTTAGTAGACGACAAAAAGCGATATTGGACTCTAATATTGCCTGTGATCTTGTGGATATCGGACGTAGTCCATTATTTAAATTAATTTACCAAACGTCGTTCGCTAGTCCAATTGAGTTCTGTATAATTATACCGACGTATGTAGCTATCACTAAAGGTGAGAATGAGACTAAAAATTTGCCCTGCACCCGGAAGTAGACTATCATGTCACATAAACAAATTCATCATGGCGACCATGGCGAATGCGAATTGTCCCAGTACATCGAGCAGATTTGCAACGATTAACGAAGAACAGTTTAAAGAATTAATCAATAGCAAAGATAGCGCGAACACCCAGAGAAGTACTGAGACTAGCGTTGCAGTTTTTAGGCAGTATTTGGCATCGAAAGGCTTCCTGACGGATTTTGAAAACTTAGACAAACCGCAGTTGGCCAATGCACTGAAGATGTATTATGTTGAAGTTCGATGAGAAGATGGTCAACAATACAAAACGGGATCGCTAAAAACCTACGGGCCGGTTTGAATCGGCATCTTAAGAACACCGGAAAGTCTATTGATATAGGGAATGAAGCCGTGTTTTCGGAAGCCAATCTTGCCTTTTCAGCTACTCAGGCAAAGCTTAAGAGAGAGAGGGCTATGGTGACACAACACACTACATGCCAATTGATGAAAAGTTGTATGTATCGGATGTTTTGATGAGAATACGCCGGAAGGATTACAAAACAAGGTATGGTTTGAACTTATGCTGTACATTTGTCGCCATGGTAGGGAAAATCTGTGTGTACTAGAGAAAGATCACTTTTCAATTTCAACTGACTCTGATGGAAGAAGGTATGTCTTTCAGTCTAAGGATGAGATGACCAAGAAAATAAGAGGTGATAACACAAAAACGCGAGTGGATGGAGGAAGACTGTATGAAACCAAAGTGGAAGGATGTCCGGTAGCAGCGTTTCAGAAGTATTTATCTAAGCTCAACCCTGATTGCTCTGCATTGTTTCAGCGACCATTGCCTAAAACCCCAACATCAGCTGATAAGCCATGGCACGCCAGGATGCCACTAGGTGAACGCACGCTAGGGTCGTTTATGCCAAAGCTGACAGATGCTGCTAAGCTTTTAAAGCAAAACACTAACCACAGCAATCGGGCCACATGCATCACCATTCTTGATGAATCCGGATTCGCAAATAGAGACATCATCAGTTTGTCAGGCCACCGAAATGAAGCAAGTATTAAATCGTACGTTGGTCGTCCCAACGATTCCAAGAAGCAGAAATTGTCTGATGCACTATCTTCGTGTGTCCAACAACCGGCATGTAAAGAACCAGAAGAGGCCGCCCCACCAACTGTTTGTGAAGATGATGTTCAAGCCGCTGAGGTCATTTCGTCAGTGGAATCTGTCGAGGCCGTTGCCTGTAGCCCTCTTCTCTCTGATTCGCAAATGGAGGAACTAGAGTCTTGGAATGTAAATGTGGAACGCAATCAAATTGCTGACTATCTTTAGTTCTTGCTGGCTATTTATAACTAATACTCAGAAAAATTAGGTTTTGAAATCTCTGAGTCAGCCTTTAATCAGTAAGATTCTTAAAACATAATCATAAAATTTGATTAATTTTTTTCATATAATACACAAAGATTTTGGACTCACTGTGAGCTTAAAAAATATTGTGTTCGACTTCATCTCGCACTGTCGCACAATATTTTTGTAACTCACAGCTTGTCCAATTTTATTTGAAAATTGGTCATTGCAATTTTGTTAGAGAAGGTTTACTTTTGGTTGACCAGAAATTGTATTGACATTTTTATGAAATATGGATTGTATTTTTAAAGGGCACAGCCATTGATAAGCATTACAAAGTGAGCACAGCAGATCTACACCTTCACTACAACCCATTCCACTTGAAAACAATTTTGAAGCTTATATTATGCAAAAATTTCAAGAAATCCTACTAGCTGCAATTTTGGTGTCAATGGACTGAAAAATTGTCAAAAATTGCAGATTTCATTTTTAACATTTTTGTTACCTTTTCTTTTCCCCTGTAATTAAAAACTATAAGTTAAATCATCACCCATTACTGCGTAGATAGTGTAAACCAGTCACTGGAGATTTGAGCTCGGAAAAACAGAAAGGAGAATGTTTATTGTAAAGATCACACCTGTACACTTTGGGGACGGATGACATTGACCACAGAATTGCTTTGTTATCATTAATTCCAACCTTCTGTGTCTTTTTGATAAGACAATCATCTTTTTTCAGGATCCTGATATGCGTGCAGTCAAGCTCAAGTTTTCCTCCCCCGTGAGCAGTGCGAACGAAAATGAAATAACAAAACTGCCTGACAAGGTTTGCTCCCTAGGCAATCAACGACAGGAGTGTAAGAATAAAAGTTGTTGACCAAGTACTTATCTGCAAATTCAAGCTGAATACTACCAAAATGTAATCAGGCATTTAGCGGTGGAAACGTGATGTTTTGATCAGATATATGTCTCTGATACATGTGACATCTTGTACGGTCGAGGCAAATCTGCGATTCAGCTTTTTTTTGTTTGCCTTTAATAAAATATCTCAATGATTTGACTTAAACAGGGACTTACATGTAGGATCAATGGCTTAGGAAAAGATATGGTTAAAAGTTGTGCAGTTAGGGCAGAGTTTTATGATATGAGGATTGCAGTGATTTGAGCCATACAATACATTTACCATTGCAGAGCATAAATAAATTCATTGTTATAAAACAAATATTGTCAGCTTATGTTTGAGTAATAGTACCCTTGTATATTCTCAGTCCAAAAAATCCCCCCCCCCCATGACACACTTGACGATGCTGTGTCTCGTTGCATAAGATGCGTTCAACGGTCGTTCGATTTTTCTCATCGGGTAGTGGCAGTCCTTTCTTGTTGTATTTAAGTCATAAAGATTGCAAAAATAAGGTTAAAGATTACCTCGATTACAAGTCTGTTTAGAATGAGAATAAAGGTATAATTTGGGGAACTGGTAGTCTCTCTACGACAAATTGAAACCAAGGCAATGCCATTATTGTCTGAATTTCTGGCTATTTTCTTGAGGCAAATAGAATCCTGTTGATAGCACATGTAAGCAGAAACAAGACTAGCTAATGGAGATGCTTTTTAGACTCGGGTGGTTTTTGTCGACATTTATGGCTTTCTATCATCGTCTATGATACAACATATGAGGCAGTTCAAACATGTTTTGGAGTTTTCTGTCCCATTGTTTTGCTGATTTATTTTAGTAATATCATTTCACAATTTTTGGGTGTCAAACAGTACTTGAATTAGTATAAACATTTATGCAAAAAAATGTATTGATAAAGTACTTTGCACAAGACAACCCACTGTGAGCAAGATAGTCTAGCATTAGGCAATTCAAATTTCATGATTACCCTTTCTTTTTGGGAAAATACATAACTATATGAGATTCAGAGAAAGTTATTGAGCTTGAGAATATGAAGATAGAGTTTAAAAGTTCCTATATAACCTAAGAGAGGAATAGTGAACAAAAACTCTTGAAGAACTCTTTAGGGACCACATCAATACTCAACCACGGTCGTTTTCCTGTTTCTGCCCCGGTTCCAGGCGGTTCATTAAACCACTCATCTTCTGATCCTTTAATAAATTTATAAAATCCGATTAAGTATTCAGCAAACTCACGAATTAATTGACCCGCGCGGAACCGGAAAACACCCCGCCTTGAGTATTGAATTCATCTCTTACATCTTTATTTATCCCAAGTCCATATTTAGAGGGAAACATTTCCTGCAAACTGTGCCATGAATTTCCTGGGCCCTCGCACACCACGCCTTTTAGCGGTAAAATTGCCCTGTTGTGACAATGCAGCCAAGCACAATTTTGTGGGCAGACCAGAAGATATCGTTTACAGTTTCATTGATTAACCGCCCGAAGTTGAGACATGTTTACAAAACAAGGGCAGGTTCCCGGCCCGAATTGACTGGCTCCCCTAGCTGTTAGCAATGGTCAATCTTCACTGCACTAAAACAATACAAAAAAAACTGAAGTAATCTGTCCAAAAGCAGACCCAAGTCCGGGGGGGAAATCTAAGCCACTATAGGTGATTTTCCCCCCTGCCCATTTTTGGCATAGCCATCGCTTCTCAAATCCATAAATTATATCAAATAAGCAAAGGTCATATCAATACAATAAGTCTTTCATTGAACGTCACAAATAATCTTGCTAATAATATTGATTATGAAACTATTCATTGCTCATTCTTAGGTTTGCATGCATTGTTTCCAATTTGGGTATATGCTGCTAAAGGTCTGTACATGGACATAGCAATCAATAATCTCATAAATGCCAAAAACAGGCACGTGAAATATACAATTACCAAATTGCATAAAAAAAACAAAATGCTGGCTATTTGTGTCTTTTTTAGTTTCATTGTATCCATTTGTGCATAAAAGGCTATTTTTCACCCTAATGCAAATACGTCTTCTAATTTGCAGAAAATTTCTGACATCTCCTTAGCTCCCGCGGCGCTTACTAGGCAAAAATCATTTCAATATCTGAATAACTTTTATATACTTTGATACGAGATGTTCTCAAAACTACAAGGAGTTCATTGTCATTTTGAGTATTCAATAAGAATGATGTGAAGAAAAATCCCCCACACATCATTTCAAATACAGTATGTTGATCATGCAAATCTAGGCCAGTCAAGCACATAAGAAAATTTTTTTTCTTTGCCTCTAAGCCTCTTTTTTTTTTCTTCAAGGAATAATAATACAGTAGGCAGTTTCACCAAAATTTCTAGAGAATTCATCTCTCCAAAATAAGACCGTGATAGGAATCTTATAAGAATAAGGAGTGAAAAGTAGAAAACCTGGAGCTGATAGGCATCACTGATAAACACATACAGTTCTGTTCTCTATTTCAAGAGATCAGGAGGAATAAGAACCAACTCAAGATGAGTTTATGTAGGTAAATTTCATGGTTTGTGTCTGACCTCATTCTCAAGAACTAATATTATTCTGGCCAAAAAGAAGGGAAAATCAACTTAAGCCTGTCTCAAAGCACTAGTCTCGGTGATAAGTCATGAATCACTAGGGAATTCCTGCTAACAGAATTAACTTGTCACACCTTGTATATTTTGATACTTCAGTGCTTTGTTTTTAAATTACATAGGACTAAAATGAGAAAATAAAATTAAACGTGCTTAAAAACAAGTTAATCTGAACTATTTTATGGCATGGCATATTCTAAACTCAATCAATCAAAGTTATACAAATTTCCCTAATAATAATCAAATACATTAAGGATCACAAAATAATGACAATTAGGAGGAGGAGTGGCCAAAAGGCCAATAAGCCAGAGGCGGCCATCCCCTACAAATTTAAAAGTTACATATAACTACAAACAAACATTTAAAATAAGGGTGAAAATAACAAAATAAGACATGTTGATGTTGAATTCCTGCATTATACATGACTATTGTATATAGTATTTTATAGATTTTCTTTTCATAATCACTACCAGTAAGTGTAAAGGGGTTACATTGCAGACCCAACATTTTGTTTTTCGTGGACCCCAAAATTTTATAGAATTGCTACTATCAGTTGACATATTGGTAGGAAAAAAATCAAATTGGCCATGGCATTTTTATGCTAATTAGCATAAATAACCATTTGGTGGCACTATTCAAAACTTGTTTTGCCCCTTGTCTAAGATTTGTTTCTTACCACGTCTCTGATTGGCTAATATAATAGACAACCCTATGATAAGCCAATCAAATTGACTGTACTATCCAGGGGCCCCTTGTCTAAGATTTGTTCTTACCACGTCTCTGATTGGCTAATTATAATAGACAACCCTATGATAAGCCAATCAAATTGACTGTACTATCCAGGGGCCCCTTGTCTAAGATTTGTTTCTTAAACCTAGCCCAACCACGTCTCTGATAGGCTAATTATAATAGACAACCCTTATGATAAACCAATCAAATTGACTGGTACTATCCAGGGGCCCCTTGTCTAAGATTTGTTTCTTACCACGTCTCTGATTGGCTAATTATAATAGACAACCCTATGATAAGCCAATCAAATTGACTGGTACTATCCAGGGGTCCCCTTGTCTAAGATTTGTTTCTTACCACGTCTCTGATAGGCTAATTATAATAGACAACCCTATGATAAACCAATCAAATTGACTGGTAACTATCCAGGGGCCCCTTGTCTAAGATTTGTTTCTTACCACGTCTCTGATAGGCTAATTATAATAGACAACCCTATGAATAAACCAATCAAATTGACTGGTACTATCCAGGGGTCCCCTTGTCTAAGATTTGTTTCTTACCACGTCTCTGATTGGCTAATTATAATAGACAACCCTATGATAAGCCAATCAAATTGACTGGTACTATCCAGGGGTCCCCTTGTCTAAGATTTGTTTCTTACCACGTCTCTGATAGGCTAATTATAATAGACAACCCTATGATAAGCCAATCAAATTGACTGGTACTATCCAGGGGTCCCCTTGTCTAAGATTGTTTCTTACCACGTCTCTGATTGGCTAATTATAATAGACAACCCTATGATAAACCAATCAAATTGACTGTACTATCCAGGGGTCCCCTTGTCTAAGATTGTTTCTTACCACGTCTCTGATAGGCTAATTATAATAGACAACCCTATGATAAGCCAATCAAATTGACTGGTACTATCCAGGGGTCCCCTGTCTAAGATTTGTTTCTTACCACGTCCTCTGATTGGCTAATATAATAGACAACCCTATGATAAGCCATCAAATTGACTGGTACTATCCAGGGGTCCCCTTGTCTAAGATTTGTTTCTTACCACGTCTCTGATTGGCTAATTATAATAACACCCTATGATAAGCCAATCAATTGACTGGTACAGGGGTCCCCTTGTCTAAGATTTGTTCTTACCACGTCTCTGATTGGCTAATTATAATAGACAACCCTATGATAAGCCAATCAAATTGACTGGTACAGGGGTCCGTTCCCACACTCGTCCGTAAAATCTACGTGCATACTACGTGCCTGAGTGGACCAATTTGTCCACCAAGCACTGTGTAACTGGTATGAACAGGTATGTTATGTAGGACATACAGGGCGAGTCAGAAAAAAGTACAACCAAATGAGGGATTTTTTTTTATTAAGAAACATTTACAGAATTTACCAAATTAATTTATGTGTTAGATAGTCTGTTTAATCAGCTTTCACAATAATTTTAAATTTTAAAAATCGATCAGCCATTCAAAGGCTACAGTTATTTTTGTGAAGGTATCCATTTCCTGACCCGAACAAATTGCACACTGAACTGCACACACATGAGACTCATTACTACTCATTGCCACGCAGCCCCTGGTACGCAGCGTGAGGGCTTCAAACTAATTAACTGGGTGAATTCTTTGGGCCGCCGTATTCAATGCGCCGCAGCGCCCTGTTTGAATGATCATATGTAGAATACTTAAGATTTAAGAAATTAACAGGATATATTTAAAATGGAAAATTCTAATGCATTATCTGTTATTCAGCCCTATATTGTGAAAATTGTACTGCGCGAAATCACTCAGGAAGTTGAAAAGAATGCTTCAAATTGTTGCTTCAAGTATAAATATTGATTTCATAAAATATTAGTTTGATATCTGGTTTCATTTTACAGTCTTACCCAAGTGAACAAGATATTTCCATTTGGGGAGGGGGGGCAGGCAAGGGGAACAATTTAACTTTTTGGGGCATCACTAAAACACATTTGCAAAGGTGAACACGGTAATCGGTCAATACTATAATTTATTACTTTTTCCTGATCCCTATTTGGAGGCAGGAGGGGGAAAAGATTTGAGTGCGGATCCCCCCCTTAACCCACCCCACGCCCCTTCACCCACAGACTGGTTACGTCACTTGTGTTCCCTGACATTTATTCCAAATGTTGAAATTAATGGAGGATATGCTGCAAATACACAAAGACGGAACGTAAATCCAAGAGTAATCGTTGGTTACGCTAAGGTTGTAACTTTTCGGTTTTTCACATTGGGTACTTTCACTTCTGCAGCTGTAACTTTTGAACGTGTTAATCAATTTTAATGCTGTAATTTTTATATGAGAGCGAACAAAACAGGGAATGTACTACAAAAAGAAAATATATGAATCGCACAGAGGATTTTCCATGAAAAATCGCTCAATTTGGTTGTACTTTTTTTGGACTCACCCTGTACGTATGAGTTTGTATATACGTAGGATTACGCACAAATTTGGGGAATGGACCCCAGGTGGTTAAAGGGATTGCAGGTAACAGACCTTGGATGAAGCTCAACACTCTTAGACAAGATCTACAATGTCTGTTTCAATATAACTGCAAAGGAAGACAACACAGTCTCAAGAGCTTATTCCTGAATGTTCCGATACAGTCGTTGGCTATTTCCGTATCGATTCTAATCTGAGCCTCAATGCTCAGGTACAACGTTAATGTCATTACCCATTGGTTCAGTATTCCTCTGCGATGCAGTTATAGAATCAAGGGACAATCAAGAGGAAAATTCCTGAATAATATAAGCAGCATAAAAATGTCTGTCTGTGTTTCAGGTGGTTATTTTATTTGAATCAATAAAAACTTTGTCTAACAAAACTAAAGTGAATGTTACAACTTTTGATAAGAAAATTCCACATGTGATCAAAATAATTGAGTTGTTTGTCACAATACTGATTTTGATATAGCCAATTATAGCATAAGCAAGGATGGATATTTATGAATCTTTAATAAATTATCCATCCTTGTCTACCTGGAGAACTAAGTAGTTGAAATTTTAAAACTAATATATAAATTGTATGTTATGTAAATATACTGTTCTGATGCTATCCGCTTGGAAAGTGATGGACATTTTTCTAACCTAACACCTATAGATGATATCTATCACTCCTCTAGTAATATGGAGGTCGCCGGTTCGAATTCGGCCAAGCGCGCATGGGTTTTTTCAACATTTGTGTGCGCTGGCTATCTCCAGGGAAAGATTAATAACTATCCATCCTTGTCTACCTGAGGCCCGTTCCCCTACGTGTATACTAACTCATGCGTATGTCCTACATAACAGACCTTTTCATGCCAGTTACACAGTGCTTTCGACAAATTGGTCGCCTCAGGCATGACATAGTATGCACGTAGATTTACGACTGAGTTTCGGGAACGGAACCCTGGAGAACTAGTTGAAATTTCCATTCTATGAATTTTGTTATAAGACAGCGTTCAAGCTTTGACTTACGTTTGGTGGACAGAATGGTGGAAACTTAAAGGGAAAGATATCCTCATGAAAATACCATTTTCTAGGGTGAAATTTTGTGTAGAAACTGAATCTGAAATAAAAAATGCATAATTATTAACTTGAAAATTTTTCCCATAGCACTGTACAGGCATATTTCTGCCAGAAGTCCTCAAATTTGAGCGAAAATCGGTCGCAAAAAAAATAAGTCCTTCAAAACTGGGACTCTCAGGGCTAAACAAATATAAACTTGCTCTAGAGGGAGGTCTTGGCTATAGCAAGTTTATATTTGTTTAGCCTTAAACCTCACAGTTTTGAAGGACTTATTTTTTTTGCGAAGGCCTTTATTTTTTTCACACCCTCCAAAATGTTAGGGGTAGGGGTAACATATTACTACTTTATTTTTTTTCCGTACATTCAACTTAAACAAGTTTTATATCACTATTTAGCTACTGAAATACTGAACAAAAAGACACAAGAAGCATCACCATAGCTCATACCATTGAGGAGTTATGGCTTTTTCAATCACAAAATTGGGCGAAAATTGCATTTTTTCCCAAATCAATTGTCACCCTGACCGCCGACTTTCTAACCATGTTACAAAAATAAAGAAATAGATTGATTCCCATTTAATGATTTGATATACAAATGTACCCTGTCACATGAGTAGCATAAAGAATTATCACTATAGGTGTTTTTCATGTTCTACATCATAGCGGAATATAGCAAGTCAAATTTTTGTCACCCGAAAATGCCCATTTTTGGGCTTGATAAATTGGGGCCAAAACAACTTAATTTTTCTCAAAATCAGTGAAAAATTATGGGGTTTTAAGTGCTCAAAATCTAAAAATAAGGACATTTTACCCTTAGAACAAACATTTAAAGTAAACACAGAATTTGAATGTTTTCACCCCCTAAATATTTTTTTTCACCACCCGTGTCGCTGCTAAACGTAAGTCAAAGCTTGAACGCTGTCATAAGCAAACACTGATTCCATTAAATACCTGTTCTTATCCAATTCTGGTTGTGGTTTCAAAAAATGAAGACTAAAACAAAGAATAGTCTTTAAAAAAGACAAATCATCGCGTTAGTGGCGTTGATGGGTTGAAGACGAGGGGGTACATGAAGAAGTACACAGTTGACCATAACTGTTGTGCATAAAATATTTATTATGAGAGTGTACAAAAATTAAAATGAGTGAATTTTAAGGAGTTTGCAGCGTGAGTCGTTGCTAAGGGATGCACAAAAGCTGATTACTTTGCTCTTAGTTACAAGCGCGCCTTCTTAGCAGCCTGTGCTCGTACAAGCACAAAAAGGCAAAAGCGTATGCTTTACGCAAAACTTCACGTGCTGGTGACAATTTCCCACGAGTTTTACGCACCAATAAAACGCAGAGCGCAAAAATACAGTTACAAGCGTAATTTTCTTTGACTGAGTTCCACTCAATATACACAAATTTTACCCGTTGGTTTCCGAGACGATATAGTTGAACTAAGATAAATATCTTACCTATTTTCGTACAAAATTGGATACATCACTCACGGGATAGATGTCGGTTTTGGACAAAAAAAATTAAAGCCATTTCCCGCAAGTTTAGGCCGACACAAGCTCCACTTTGAAATGCAACAAACGGACAAACTTGAAGAAAAATTACACAAAAAATAGGTCTCTTATCTTGTAGGGGTCTTAATAGTTAAACAATTACATTGTTCGTTATTAATTGTTCTTGTCAACAAAAAAATACCCAGAATGCTCTTATAAATCATATACGCTACATTAATCCCACCTGTAGGTGAACTAGCGGTTGAACGCGCTTCGCGCGGGCAACCGCTCTAGCCGATTTGAATGGGAGCGGCCACTAAACGGGTTGATCACTTTTCACATGACGCAAAACTAAAGAAAATATTTTCTCCAAGCCTCTTTATTTGCCTTTAAATGCCTTCAAATGTGTTATGTCAAGAGCTCTCAGATTTAGGCCCTTTCTCAAAATGAGCTATGAAGCCAGGGAAACATTTTACTGCAAATGTGCAAGCCAAGGAAACTTGCTGAACTCCCAAAGGACCCCTCCCCCCATTGGGGGGTAGGTTGTGTGGAGGACAGGGGTTCTCAGTGACGTCGCTAATACTGGGGAATGAGCCCTCTTGGGAAGAAGTTGAGGAAAATCGAGAAATTTTGGATGCTATCCTTGACCGGGGTGAATTTCCCTTACCAGGGCTATGCTTCCCCTGTGATGACGTGTTTCCACTTCAGAACTGCTACTTCTTGGGGCTTACGTATGGGTGCCCATCTATAAGGGCGCGAGAGAGACCCAGCTCCCATAGATGGATTCTCCTCTCCCTTAATCATGTCCAATGGGCCTGGGTTAAAGTAGGGGGGGGGGGATTTAGATGAGGACGCGTATGTTAGGCTATTACACCAGCATCATTCAATCATTGTCACTCAACTTTATTTTTAAAACCCATCGCCATCAAACAAAACTCCCATTTCTTCGACAATTTGAAATCTTTCACCCAAAGATCTACTTTTTAAGCTTTTTAGAAAATGTCGCTACGTTTTCACCCAAAGATCCCTTTTGAAAATTTTCACAAAAAAATCCACCTTATGTTATGGGCAATTTGGCTGTCTCCTGATCGATCGAGGTTTAAAAGGTTATTCAATTTTGTAGTGCGCTTTATGCAAAATTCCAACTGAACAAATAGTCATTTGAAAGACTATTTTCCAGACTGAAATTCAACGTAATAACCAAATCGTTGGTACAGCATTTGTGCAAATTCTAGCTCCTTCCAGGCACAGAGCTACAGATGGTGCATTCGTAGGCCTACCTTTGCTCCGATCCTGGTGCCTTTTTGCAGTTATGTATATGTTCCCCTGGCAGTGGCGGCCCCTGGCTTTTTTTTTGAAAAAAATAAAAAATTGGGGGGTTTTAAATTTTGGGGTGAAACCCAAGTTTTGCAGGATTTTTACCAATTTTCGGCCCCAAATAAACAATTTTTGCCAGATTCGTTATTTTTTTTATGGCAGGGGAGGGGGACCTGTTCTGGCCGGGGGATACGGGGAACAGAAAAATGCGGAAATGCACCCGGCACCCCCGCCCCATGCTCACCCTGGTACCACCGCTACTGCTCCGATCCTGGTGCTATTCTGCATGTTCCGTATATGTTCCCCTGGCAGTGGCGGCGCCAGAAGACTTCTTTTTCGGGGGGGGGGGGGTGAAATGATGAATGAAATTTCGGGGGGGGGGGAGAGTTATTTTGGGGGAAACCCAAATTTTGCTAGATTTAACCAATTTTAGTCACAAATTACTGTTTTGCCAAATTTTGGTGATTTTTTGCCCCAAATCATGCTTTTTACCAAAGATCCGTTATTTTTCCTGGGCAGGGAGGGGACCCAGGGGGAACTCCCCTTTTTCACAGCGAGATGTCTTCGTCTACGCTACACGCACTCCTCTTCCCTACCCGGTGCTTTTTGAGCTCCTCTGTCTAGTCACCTCTCTCTTGCTCAGTTCTTCCACTGTCTCTAGTTTTTTCTCGTCCCCTTTTACGTTCCTGATGCCGTGTTTGATTGGCCTGACCTTTGGTATCTTTTTTACCCTGTCACCCTGCTCCTATATTTCTTATCTCCATCTTTCCAAGCGGGAAACGGAGACGTATCACCGTTGGTCTATCACCCTCGTCAACCTAGCTCCCTGCCTCTCTTGGCAATTCTCAGCTATTCCCCCTTGTCACGCTCTTCGGAACATAGTGACGTAAATTACTAGGAGATAACTGTGATAACTGTTATAGATTGCCCTCGCTCTTCCTTGGCGACTTTGTCTGGGCAGAAAATCCATAGCTATACTACCAAGGGGGGTTGGGGTTTTGACCAACTGTACAAGGTTTAATCAAAAGGTTATAGTGGGTTCGGGTTGGGGCTTTGACCAGGACAAAGATGTGAAAATATCATTCAAACATAATGCACGATGGGTTTGAAACACCTTTGAACGGCTTTGAATGACCCATTAAAAGTTTACTCTGTCATGTCTATGAGAACCTCGTTTTAAAATAGCAGCTTAAGGTGCTCAATTGTTATTGCCTATAAGTCATTGCAGGATGTAATCGATTTTATTTTTCTGATTTTATGCGACAAAAATAATTTTAAGTGTAAGACCATACTCTTATCAAAAATTCCTATGCCAAAAATCCTGTAGAGTATGCCTCACACACTATATACCGTGCACGGCTGACGGTGACATGAAACTGACATAAAATGAACCTGCCAAACCTCGAGGAATTATCGCCTAACATAGACGAAACAACCTTGATGTTGGCCCCGCCCATTAGACCTACACAATTGATATATTGTAATGATGTCAAATTTTGATGAAGTGCAAAGAATTAATTGAACACAAAAAGATTCTCGTAGCTCTGTTTGTAATGATCCGGGTATCATGATTACATTACTGACATGCCCATCCATCTTCGATTCACGTTATGGATTTTTGCATGATTGGATCTCCAGGCTACAGATTGCACAAATATAGGAGCTCTGGTCAGAGCCTGGTTTGTGTTGTTGTTTTTTTTGTAATTATTTTTTTTTGGGGAATGTTTTAAAGTCCGCGGGGTATTTGGGACCCCTTAAACTACGGAAAATGTTCTCTGGCTTCACATACTCTTCATATCAAAACGGATTGAAAATCGGCGCCAAAACTATTACAAAAGGGGGGGGGATTGGGTGGGGGTAAATGCAATTCCCCGAGGGGGGGGTCTCGAGAGGTATTGACGTGCCTTAAAAGCTCTGAGAGGTCTGGAAGTAGGACCCATAAGCTATACCATTTTTCGCAAAAAAAAGGACCGATACAGCAATGGCACTTTGTGGCCAATTTACCAAACTTTGCCATTTTTGGCATTTTAATCAAAAGTTGGGCAATTTGGCTTCGGATTGACTTGAGACGAAAAATTTGACTAATTTCCCCAACAATTTTTAGAAAATTTGGCTTTCGATTGAGAAAATTTGACTACTAATTCCACAAATTGATGAAAAAACTTTTTAAAAAACCCCACCAATTGCTATACCAAAATTGATATGAAAAATTGATATACCGAAGTTTGAAAATAGGACCGATGGTCTGTGGCACATTGCCCGTATGGTCATGTGTTGAGAACCCCTGTGTGCAATTCTATCAAAATTAAAATCGTTTATATACTTAAATCGGGGCCATTGAGATTATTAAAAAAAAAGTAAACCGTCGCGGTTCTCGAACCGCTAAATCCCCTGGCGGTTCGAGCGGTTTACAAAATTTTTTTTTTAAATAATAAAGCTGCAAAGACCCCCTTAAAACCCAAAAATCCCTTAAACCCAACCCCTTAAACCGGGGCACCCCCCCTTATTAAACTCGTGCAACCCACCTTAACCACAAAAAAAGCCCCTTAACCTTCCTTTAATTAAGCCCAGACAACCCCCCCCCTTAAAAACCGGACAACACCTTTAAACCCGGACACCCACCTTAAACCCCAACAATCCCCCTTAAGCCCCAGACAACCCCCCTTAAAAACCCGGACAACCCATGTGCAACGCCCGCGCAATGCATACGAAATGCGTGCATCCGTGCATGCGCGTGCATGGGTGCACGTTCACTGCGCATGTTTATACGCGTTTTATGTGCCACAAAACCCTTAAACCCAAAACCCCCCTTAAACCCAAAACCCCCCTCCTTAAGCCCAAAATCCCCTTAAAACCCCAACAACCCCCTTAAACCTGGACAAACCCCCTTAAATTGTGCTGCAACCCACCTTAAACCACCAAAAAAGCCCCCTTAAGCCCGGCCAACCCCCCCTTAAACCCGGACCAACCCCTTAAACCCGGACAACCCACCTTAAACCAACAATCCCCTTAAGTTTTTTCCAGACAACCCCCCTGAAACCAGGAACAACCCCTTTTAAACCCAGAAACCCACCTTAAACCCCAAAACAATCCCCTTAAACCCAAACACCCCCTTAAAGCTGGACAACCCCCCTTAAACCCGGGGACAACCCCCCTTTAAACCTGGACAACCCCCCTTAAACTCGTGCAACCCACCTTAAACCAAAACAAGCCCCCTTAAGCCCTGACAACCCCCCTTAAAACGGACAAACCCCTTTAAAACCCGGACAACACACCTAAACCCCAACAATCCCCACTAAGTAAGACAACACCCACCCTTAAAACCCGGACAACCCCCTTAAACCCAGCAACCCACCTTAAAACCCCAACATCCCCTTTAAAACCCAACAACCCCCTAAAGCTGGACAACCCCCCCTTAAACCCAGACAAAGACAACCCCCTTAAACAGGGCAACCCCCATTTTAATAAATCGTTCCATGCACCCACCCTTAAACCACAACAAGGCCCCTAAGCCAGACAAACCCCCTTAAACCCCAACATCCTTTAAACCACAACAACCCCCTTGAAAGCTGGAACAACCCCCCTGTAAACCCGGAAAACCCCCCTTAAACCCGGACAACCCCCTTTGAACCCAGCCAACCCACCTTTAAACCCCAAAACAATCCCCCTTAAACCCAAACAACCCCTAAAGATGGACAACCCCCCTTAAACCCGGACAACCCACCTTAAACCTTAAAAAATCAGCGCTGATGAGACATGATTCCCCCACCCCTCCATCAAAGTTTCAATCAAAAATCGGATTATGGATCAGATAGTTTGTTCACAAGCTTTGGTAAAAATTCCCCAAAGTAACTCATTAATTATGCAAATTAGTACCTGAATTAGCATATGCCACGCCCAAATCGAATCAGATGAAGGGCATGCAGTCCGATCCCACCCACCACGTCACATCACCATAACCTTATGGGTCTCATGTTATCGCGTTCACGAGATTGTTGGGTAAAAATACCCAAAATTTAACTCATTTTGAAAAAAATTATGCAAGTTAGGTACCTAAGTAGCATATGCCACACCCAAAATCTAATGAGATGAGGGGCATGGCAGTCCGATCCCACCCACCAAAGTTACATCACCTTAAGCCTTATGGGTCTCATGTTATCGCGTTCACAAGATTGTGTTGGACGCCGACCGCCACAGACGCCGCCGCCGATCGCCTGACTGATAGCATAATCCCCCTGCTGCTTTCAAGCCAGGGGGATTAAAAACCGACCCATTGCAAATACCAAAATTGGCAATGAAAAAAGGGGTGTCATGATATAACAGAACAGTTTTGAAAAATGGGACCATGATCATGTAGCACGTCCCGTATGGCCATTTGTGTTAAGACCCCCCCCCCGCCCCCACGGCGTCAATCTATCAAAAATTAATCGTTTATACTTAAAAATCGGGCCATTCCCTTTTAATTGATGCCACTTCAGGTTGTAAACCAGACATGCTTTCTTCGAGCTAATAGTATAGCAAAGTATATTTATTTAGCCTAAAATGTTTGTCATTGTATATTCGACCTCCACAGCCTTTCTTGTGCAGGATGCATGCAGTACCAAAACATGATACCAAGGACGCGAGTGTCCAGACAGTTCTTGTATTCTACAAATAGGGCAGGCGGAAGGTCACCAATGATTTCTTCCAAAAATACGATTAATGATCTTGATGCTAATTAATGAATACAAAACACGAGTTTAAAACGTATTGTCAAAACGGATATATGAGGTATCTTTATCCTCTTATTTTTTTGTTTCAAAAAACTTAATTCTTTAAAAAATTAGAAATTTAAAATATCAAAGATGTCAAAACTCACCCACGCGATCACGATTTAAACGCGAGAACAAAAAGTCACAAATTTTTGTGTCAAAATTAGACAATAAGAACTGCGCACTATCTTTTTTGAGGTCATTGTGTGAAATCTTTGGTGTGGTTTGGCGAGGTATTTTTCCGAGGGGAGCGTCAGCTCCCGAGGCAAAAAATCCCGGGCCCAAACCAACACAAAGATTCACCCAATGACGAAAAAAAGATGGTGAAAAGTTAGTATTGTCATTAAATAACCGTAGTTCATATCTATCAAATAAATATCTAACTTAAACTCCAATTCAATTTTATTTGCTAGCCGTCTCCCCTCGAATCTAATAGTTAAAATCTCTCAGGGAAATCCCAGTAAATAAAACGTCATCATCCCCGTAAACAAGTTTAGGACCAATCAGAAAAGGGCAATTGAAAACTTTTTGTATCCATGGTCAGGGCATTCGAGTGTCAAAACTGAATGGGGGATAGGGACGGAATATATGTTTCGCCACCATGTTCGCTGTTTCAGAAGCGGAATTTTACACTTTAGGCTGTTGCCATATTAAATAAATAAACTGGCGATTGAGTAAAACAATTGGGTAATCTTACGGATCTGGATTGCTTGAAATAGATGCAGTTTTGTGTTCAGTATGAAGTTATTGATCTATCCACTCATCACAATTACCAAGCGTGGCTGGGTCTTCTCTGATTGACACAATGGACAGTGATACTTTCTTGATTTCGCGGCTAGAATATTTGTTTCAACTGGTATTGGGTACAAAGCTTGTCGGAGAATATACAAATACACCATGAATTGTACGGTAAGCTTTTTTCAGTGTTTCACCTAAACTTTTCGCTGTTATCCCTAAAACTACTACGTAATCGATCTCACAGTCATGGGCATGGGCATAGTCATGACATGCCATGAATGATGAGTGTCCCACGAATCCCAATAGCCCGTGAATACCGCGTATACGTCCCAGAACCATGCTGTCGTGGATTTCAAAGTTTCCCGGGTCCTATTGTTTAAAAAAACAAAAACAAGAGTCAATTGTGTATTTACGCATGATTTAGCGTTCCAAAACATTGTTCATATTTGCACTGTTTACATGGTTATAAGACCGCGGGTCAGACATGCAGAAGTTTAGATTTCACTCAGTTCTCAGTTCTTAGTTCGCAATGCAACCCTAAATATACGAGCAAATTCAGAAGCATTCTGTAATCGGAATGACATTTCGTTAGGAACGCTCTATTTTAGGTGCAGGAAGAGTGTACTTAAAAAACGTTTAGTAGCAGCAAATTCTGAATTCACAATAAAACTCAGATAAAATTACCACCAAGACTTGCTAAATGTCCTTATAAAACAAATCATCAACAGTGATTGGCAAAAAATGCTTAGAAATAAACAAAGATACATCTACCATTTGCTTTCACAGTGAGGAAATGGCGCTGTAGTGCCGATGTGGTCACTGTTGGGGAACTATACAATTATATGTGGAAGGATTTCCCCGTAATTGGTATCTCGAATTAATCATTATGAATTTTTATGCATCTATTATGATAAAAGACCTGAGGTAAGTGTGTGCCTTGTTTACGAGCCAGGATTAATTAAACAATTTTATTAGCTCCGAAAAAACGGCGATATTTGCGAAACCTTTTTGCTTCGCAGCCTATTCATTTACACTCATTGCACTGCTACACCCCCCCCTCCCCCCCCCCCCCCCCCCCCCCCCTGTTATTGTATACGGAAGTGCTTCCACCCTGATGCGAGTGCGCCCAATTATACAACGTTCATCACGGGTTAGAAGTTCCTTTTACTAGTCTCAGTCATGCCTTAGTACAACGGAAGTCATACTGAAATTTAGGGCATGTCAGACGGGTATTATCAATCTTTGCATTCACATTACGAATCCACCTCATTTCACATGACGACCACCAATGTCAAAACGACGTAAAGGTTCCCTGTATCTAGTCATGCCTCATGCATGGTAAGGACCGAATGAAAATTTCCTTAGGCTTTATGTAGTCTACGCGGCCTTCTTTCACAATATTTGGAAAATACATTATTTTCATTATACATTTTTAATTGATTTTTTTTATGAATTTATTTTTTCATTTGTACATCTATTTGTATTTATTTTTTTTATTTACTTTGTCTATTTATTAATTTAATTTTGTTTATTCATTTAAAATTATTTATCCATTTACAAATTTTATTTCATTTTGTATTTATATTGTTCATTTAGCCACTTTGGGTATTTACATTTTTATATTATTTCTCATTATTTCACATTGTGAATTTGTCATTTGGAGTTGTATTTATTTTTGTTTAATATTTGTCATTATTTCGTTTTATTTGTGTATTTGGTTTGTTTATTATTGTTTTATTCATTTTTATGATTTTTGTTATTTGTCCATCTATTACTATTTATTTTTTTATATCTTTGTCTATTATTAATTTAATTGGTTTATTCATGCAAAATTATTATTCATTTACATTTTATTCATTTTTGGTGTTTTATAATATATTGTCATTTATCATTTTGTATTTACATTTGTTCATTCATTTTTCCATTGTGAATTTGAATTTGGTTATTTGTATTATTTTGTTTTAATATTTGTACATCCATTTGTTTATTTGGTATTTGTTTTGTAAATATTATTGTTTGATTCATTTTTTTATTTCTTTGTTTTACTTAGTTTCTGTTTGTTTGTTATTTCTTTTCATTTGGTTTTATTTATCTTTGTATTAGTAATCAGTTAATATTTTTATTTTGACCTACCACCTACCCAGACCCCCCCCCCCCATCCCAGGGGGAATATGGGGGAAGTCCCAATCATGCACGTACGTGACTTGATTTGCATATTACATTCATGATCTATTGCAGGTTTGCAAGTTTGCAAGTTGTGCATGTACCCGGGCATGTACAATCCGGCGGGTGCTTACAATACTTCCAGGGGGGGGTAGGACACGATCTGCTCGATTGGGCATTGGGGATTTCCAAACGGTAATTTGGGGAACTGCTAAGTGCATTTACTATGGCAGTCTCGGTCCCAGTGACATTTAAAAAGCATCTCTAAACCTTTGTTCAAAAGATGCTTAGTAATATCATGATAATTATGTGAAAAAATTATTGGCTTAAAAATCCGTCGGGTTAAAAACGTGGATTAACCCGCTGCAAAATAGTTGTAATTTCCAATAAACGGTCATTTAGATTAAATATTCGTGACCTAGGCTAGTCTTTAGGTCAAGTCTGTGTGTAAAACCGTTCGATATGCGTAAAAGCTCCCTCCTACCGTTAAGCTTTGAAACAGGACTAGCCCCGGAGTTGATGAGTTTTGAATTGCGGTGCTGTTAGGTTGGCATGTCCTACCCCCCCTGCATACTCGATTCGGAAAAACCCGAAACACGGCATTTCATGGTGCAAGCACTGATTTTACATTTGTAATGTCTTGTTGGAGGGAAAAAGTACACATGTCGTATTGTTACTCTTGAAAAGGACCACTGCCAGGTGACAGATCATCGGCAAGATCATGACCCGATGAGTCACATCATGTTCTAATGTCATGAGACTTGTCCGCCCGCGTGCAGGATTACCATACCATTCATTGATCATGTATGATACGGTATCATGGGGTTTTTCCACCCATGACTTTTTTGTTCAGTTGTTTGATCCAGAGCCCTCCGGAGCTCTTCGATAATGCCATCGAAGCTAAAAATGACATGATGGATTAGTAAATGTCGTGTCTTCATCCATTTTGTTAGTTCGAAAATGAACTGAATGTTGTAATCGGTGCACCGCTGGATACAATGTCCAATGCACGGTACGGCATTGTGGGCATGTGAAGTTTAACCTTAGTTAGGCAAGCGGTGTGGGAATGAATTCGTGTTAGAAATCTTTTTTTTACCTTGCATATTAATTTATATTCAGTTGAGAGTCCTAAGGTTTGTTGCAATGGAGGTGAACTGAAAAGTGTCACACTTATTTTTGATATATGTTTGTTTTGGCTTCAATTTCAAAGTCGGTTGTTATTTGATTTGGAAATCAATGCTTTGCGCCCAATGTCTATCCATCTTCGGGGCCCAAACAATTTCATTTACTTGAATAATAATAAAAAAAGTAAAAACGGGGGGGGGGGAGCATTGTGAGAAGTCATTGTGCTCTCACCATGACCCGCGACTTCGAGCGCGTATTTTAGGAATAATACCATTGGAGTGGATCTGCGCTATACGCAGGTTATTAATTAAGACGTTGGTGATCAGTAGAAAGTCTTCTTAATCGAATTAAAATTACGTAGTATAAATCAATCTTGAAGTTTTGCAGTAGGCCTTCTTATGTTCTCTTTTATCACCACGAAATAAATAATTTTACAAAATAGAAAAGGTCGAAGTCGAAGGATCATGGGTAATTAAGCCACAAAACATGGACGACATTAGTTAACCTAGAAACGGTACCCTAAATTTACGTTATTTACTCTTCTTAACCAGTCTTTTAAACCACCGGAATCAATACGCATTCTACTACTGGTTTTACCCCATGTTAAGCCGAGTTTACAACACGTTTATTTGCAATCTCAATGAAATATAAAATTCATCTATCAGCAGTTTGAATTACATTAACCGAGCAATCGAGAGACACGATGGGCAGGGTATTACCTGAATAGGGTACACATTCAACATGGCGACATCCTGGGTCAACATGTCAGCCTCCAGGGGACAAAAAACAACATGGCGGAAGTTCGATTATTTTATAGTATAGAGATGACAATTATTCACCTTTCGTCGGCATTACGCAATTCTATATTAACCGGTTTGATACAATTTTTCTTGACTTGAATGATCAACGAAATAGATATATCCTTTTTCATCTAAAAAACAGGTTATTACACCCACGCAAGAAATCGGTAATAGAAAAAAAACCTATTCAGTTAAAGGTGCAATGAGGCTGGATGAGGAGTGTGCCAGACCGGTCTATCTGGTCTTCCTTATTTCAGTTTTAACCTATTCTTACAAGATCTACATTTTGGCGAAAGTTCTATGAAATTGGGCTATTAGGTCAAAATTTAGTTTTGGGCGAACCAAAAGAAATACCATAGGCCTACTTCTGTCAATTTCGCCAAATCAGATTTTTTTAAATAGCGAAACCATGTTTTGCTCAATCTGACTCATGTATCCGTAGAAGACCGCAACCATAACGGCTTGACTGTGATGAATAAAAAGTGATCTGTTCTTGAGGCGTCGCAAGTTCACTCGTGCGTTGATGGTTTTGGTGCGTGACTAATTTGCGTCTGATGGTACGTGAACATGTGAAGAAAACGTGAAAACGAAAATACTATTGAAAAGTCCCTTTTTTATTGTGTTTTTGCGATATTACAGAAAAAGTCGGTAACACCACTTTTTTATTTTACCATTTTAACGCATGCAATTTTGTCCACAACATAAGTGAAAACAAAAAAATTCATCGAACAGATTTTTTCCTATGGTGTATTTCAGCATTAATTTGTGAAATTTCCCATAGGGTTACGTGGTAAATTTGTGATCGTAATACCCTTTTTGGATTGCATTTTTCTCAAAAACGAAGTCGGTGACCCCCCTTTTTTATTTTATATTTGTTATCAGTACCGTTTAAAGGACCATTTTATCAAATTTAAAAAAAAAATCATCGAGAAAGTAATCATGCTGCAAACCCCTTAAGCTGTGAGGTTTAAATTTGACTGTACATTAAGAAAATATATAATATGGTATTTACATATAGGAAGATGTTGGCAATATTGTGGTGAAGATGGCACGGCACTTTTGGACGGAGGTGTACGTTTAGCAAGTGTTTGATTTCTCATGCCATTGTGCGCTATTAGTGGTGGCAGGGGGAATAGGGGTAATTGGTTTATTTTGGCTGAAATCGGTGATTTTAAGTTAAAAATTATTAAATTTAAAGGAGCTATAAAATTAATGATAAAAAATGGAGCAATTAAGTTTTGTTAGAACAGATTTTGGAAGAGCCTGATTTTTTTAT
>JAMKCH010039738.1:0-13491 GCA_023653785.1 Ophioderma brevispina
GGTGACCACCGCAACCATTGGCAGGTGGAATAAAGAACTATCAGGGCATGTCAGGAATAGCTTTCAACCATCTACAAACCACATAGGTTACGTGCGGAATCTCGTCCCCAAAGGCACTGGCCGCTGGGGGTTCCAGTAGAGAAATACTCAAAACAGTTGGTTGGTCAAACTCGCAAAACATTCGCCAAGTTACAAAAAACCCATCGCAATGAACACAAATTCAGATGTGATAAAATCCTAGGAGGAGGGAAATATTCGGCTACTTAATCTGGACAACTGTCTCCAAACAGCATACAGTCACTCATCTTATTGTATTTTGGTTTTAGGAAAGCAAAAATTACTGAGGAAATTAAACAAAGTTTGAATCATGTGCTGCAAAGGTACCCTTGCAGTATAAAATGTGATTAGTTTTTAAATGCAAAGTAAACCACGATGCTGACAAGATGGTTTTATCTTGTTGTCTTCCTGGCAAGTAGCAGGTGGCCAAAAATGTTTAAATTTTGTTTCCAAATGATATTAGAGGAAAAAGCACTATTAGTAGGTGCTAAAGTTTGCTCTCAGAACCACTTGAGTCAAACACCAGCATACAAGATACTTTACTCAAACAGTTTAAACTGCTGTGCAGTGTGGTTTGGAGTAATAAAACCTGGGCTGCTAGCTGTTGTAAGACTAAATGGAGAATTCTAAATGTATGTTTTAAATTTTTGTTGTGGATACAATTATACATGTACTGTATGTACATTGAAATAGTTTAGGTCTTCTACTGGTATGATATAGAAGGCGTGGGCTGGATCCAGTGGCTTCGAAATCTCATGGACTTCCTCTCGTCGCCAGGCAGCTCCGGAGAATAGTGAAAGTGGAACGAAAAGTACCTGTAAGTTGAAGTTCGGCTGAGATTTTCCGTTGCTCATGGCTGACGATCGAGGAATTACGTGCCCACCATCCCTCCCTATGCAAGTACAGACATAGTATAATGAGAGGCAATACTTGGTGGGGCTGGCTCCAGCCACGCTTGGTCAAAAACACTGATGGCGCATGCGCACATGCTATCTCATGTAATTCCTCGATCTCAGCCAGGAGCACCGGAGAGAGGAAGTCTCAGCCGAACTTCAACGTACAGGTAAGTTTCGTCAACTTTCCTATTTGAGACACACCAATATTGTGCCCATAATAGGTAATTCATAAGATTAGACAAGCAATAGTTTTCTTACATTGCATTGGCTACAGAAAGGTCTTAAAAGAGCGAAAGAAAAACGTGATTTTTATTACTACTTTTCAATATTAAAACAGGCTGAATTTCGTTATTTGCTCCTATACAAAATTAGAATTTTCCACAATTTTTGTACAAAGGAAGAAGAAAACCATTTCTCACTTATTCTTTCAGATGGGGATTATTTTTGAGGGAAAGCCTTACATCAGGGACAAAAATTCAGTACTTTTCAATTTTTTAGGGAACCTGATATGTGAAATCTCTCGTTTGCACCTTTAACAACCCTGAAGTGGTACGACTGAAAAGCTATCTAATTAGGACAAAATCTGGGATTTCGGTCATAACTGTCCGCACGATAGATACTTACTACAACACATACTTGAATGGGGATCATATCTTCAAACACTTGGTTTTCTCCCTTTCTGCCAAATCTTCAGTTGCAAAAAAAACTACTTATGTGAATTCTACCGATTTATCCTTCCACTTTTTAAGCTTTTCTGTCAAATAGTCAAATATTTGGACTCTCGGATGAATAACTCATAGTGTCTCTAATGTCGACAGCGACATTATATTTAAATCAGTTCTGGTTACCCATAAGGATGCTGATTTAATTTGGTCTTAATCATTAATAGGTGAGGGCTAATGTATAAAAAGCTTTACGACCATGCAAAAATAGATTTTGACAATCTTGAGGGCGCATTATTTTTCAAATGGCAGTGTCTCTTTAAGTGTTTGTTACTTTTGTTGCTCATACCTGAGTGAGTACCCCCGTAGTGAATGCAGGTAAAGCATTTCAAGAAAGAAAGGGAGAAAGGAAATGATAATTCATTAGCAATAATCTTGGGACCCCCCAGATTCACCCAGAAGTAGTATCGATTTGATTAAGAAGAAAAGGCCGTATTTTTCTCTTTGTCGCCTGAAATTTGAGCCTCAAACCATTTCATTCCCAAAGATATAAACAACAAAACTGCCTTTTTAATGGTTAACCATCAATATTAGCGCAATATTGAAAGGCTTTGCAATAATGCATTAGGCTTCTCCCATCAAAAACTGAAAAGTTTGTTCCACAGGTACTTGAGGGGCGTATGTGCAAGTGCCAGGCTCTCATATCAAATAGAGAAACACAATAAACAGAACAAGCACCTTTATTAAAAATTCTTGGCACTAGAATAAAGGATGACGAATGGAGGGGAATTTGTTGACCTCGCTACAGTGCCACGCCTTTTCTTAGGCATGGCAGGCATGTAAAAAAGAGCCCAATTGTGCGGGTAATTAAATTAAGCACGGTGTTGGCCAAAATGTGTATCCATCGTGTGTGCGTTGTGTCTCTTTTGTTTGCAAACTTTTGTGTAAACTTTAGTTAAATGTTGTCTAGCAATTTAGTTCGTAATGGATCACGTCATATTGGTATGCTTATACATTGAGACAAGGGGTCCTATGTGGGTAACAGATGAGGTCAAAGGTTCATTCAGAAGTCACGTCAGGTCATATTTTGTGTATGCTAAAAGGTTTTTGTGTAGCATTTTTAAGGCTGACTCAAGAGATTTTGAAATGTATATTTTTTGTTGTAGTAATTAAAAATAGTCAACTAGAAATTAAGATTACACACCTAAATTGATTATTCCAAAGTGAGAGATGAAGCGGATTGTTCGTTTTCATGCAATACACTTTATGTACAGTATACAGCTGCCCATTAGGATACGCCCCATGTGATCTAACAAAAATTTCCGGATCGGGAATTTTTAAAGCAAAGTGTGATTTCTATATGAAGGACTCGATTTGAGCTTAGTTTTAGTGGAGGAGCTAGGACCAGGTCAAACATCATCGTTTACCCTCCACTACAGAAAAGGTTTGACACCTGAGGTAGTTAGTATGGACCCTCTATATCAAGCTAGGTAGTAGTACTCTCAAATTGTGGTCCACTTTGCAAAGGAGGCCAATTTAAGTTTACACAGGGCGTCAACTGTTTTAAAAGGCTCCATCATGTTGAAATGTATGCCATATTGTACGTCTAGTCCCCTAGGGGATTCCAAAAATGTATAGTTGTACCATCTATGACTAACTGGTTGTGGCGTATAGGGTTAAATAAAAATGGCTTATTTTAAAAGGTTAAAAAGGTCAATTTCTATTTGTACAGGGGTCAAAATCGGAAGTTGCCCCAATTTTGCTAAAATGGATAGGGGGGAAAAAAAAGATAGAAGTTGTTCATCTAGCTTAAGGAGTCAAAATAAGAATAGTTGTACCATCTGCAATGCATAGTTACCATGTATGGGACAAACTAGGTCATAGGTCAAATACCCAATTGGGGTTGACCTCTTTGACCTTATCTCCGTACGTAAGCATTTAACATAATACATACTATACCTTTTAGGAGTCCTTACCTCAGGCAATAATTTGCAAGTATTTAAAATATAATCAGAAAAACTTTCGAATGTTGACCCCTTGTACAAATCGAGATTGACCTTTTTTACCATTTTAGCCATTTTACCCTTTAACTCCAAATCAATGGTCGTAGGTGGTTACAACTATACATTTTGGAATCCTTATGAATAGATGGACAAATATGGAATACATTTAAACATGATTGGGGGATTTTTTTTTAAAAGTTTTTGACCCTTGTATACACTTAAATTGGCCCCTATTGAAAAAGTGATACCCAAATTGAGAGTACTACCTAACTAGCAGGGATGTAGAGGGTCATACTAAATACCAAAGGTTGTAAAATCCTTTCTGTAGTGGGAGGTAAACGAACTCCTGTAAATAAGGCCCCTATTGATATTTGCTCCTCCTCTAGGATTACACGTGATATCATAGGGACAAGCATTATGTATATGCAAAAAAAACAATTGTTTGAAAATTGAGGGCACCCTCCTGGGAAATCTGAGTAGGCCTTTAAGGATGGATAAGGTTTATACTTGGTATGCTATTACATGAGACTAGGGGTCTATGTGGGTACAGATGAGTATTGCATACACGAAGTCATTATGCGGGGAAATATAATTATTTTCCATTTTTATGGAGTGGAGTTAGAGTTAATAGCAGCAGTAGTAGCAGGATTTATGAAGAATGGACTGGCCATTTCAGTAACCTTCTTGTACTTTGAATGATAGACTCAGTCATTGATCATGGATAGACCCAGTCATGATTCATTGATCAGCACTGTTTCCGTAGCAACAGGGAATTTGAACAATTCTAGCAAATAAAGAATATTAAGGTCAAAGATTATTATCACATTTGCAAAACAGGATCCTACTCTATTGATGATGAACCACACTAATAGTCTTTGTTAGGTAAAACTAATTTCTATTAAATCTCCCTTTAGAGTGCTTAGTGACACGTTTGAATGGGAGGTTTAATGGAATGACAAAATCCAGTAAGAAACTGTGGGGCTGGATTGGTGCTATGAACGTTACAGGTTTTTGAGAAAATACCAGCCCCCCCCCCCCCAGAAAAAAAAGCATTTGCTTTTCTATACATTTAAAAATGAAATATGATTGCAAAGGTAATAAGTGGAAAAAACTGTACAGTGTTCTTATGAAACCTGAAGTGAATAAGTACGCTATTGTTTGGAGCTAGTCGAGGTTTCATTCATGCAAAACTAGTAAACAGATATGATTAGCCAATAGATATCTTCTGGATTACAAAGGTGTTTGGAAAGTAAAGCATATTCAAGAGATTGCCATGGTTGGACGAGCAACCTTAATTCATAGTAGTGTGAGTCAAGAACGTTGCATGGTTTGAAGATTGCAAGCTGTATTCATTATAGTGTGAGTCACGAAAGTTGCAATGATTGAAAATGGCAGGATATTCAAAGTAGTGTGAGTCAAGAAAGTTGCAATGGTTTGAAGATGCAATCAATTCAAGAGTAGTGTGAGTCAAGAGAGTTGCAATGATATGAAGATGCAAGCATATTCAAAGTAGTGTGAGTCAAGAGAGTTGCAATGGTTTGAAGATGCAAGAATCAAAGTCTATGGGAGCATGAAGGAGTTGTTCACTGTTTGAGTGCAAGTTATTCAAATAGTGGAGTCAAGAGTTGCATGGTTTGAAAATGCAGCACTTTTCAAGTAGGTGAGTCAAGAGAGTCAAACTGATTTGAAGAGCAAGCATATTCAAGAGGCGTTGCAAACGGGTTGAAGATGCAAGCTATTCAAAGTAGTGGAGTTCAGAAAGAGTTGCAGTGGTTGGAAGATGCACGCCTATTCAAAAGAGTGGGGTCATGAAAGAGTTGCAGTGGTTGAAGATCAAAGCATATTCAAAGTAGTGTGAGTCATGAAGAGTTGCACGCTTTGAAGATGCAAGCATTATTCAAAGTAGTGTTGAATCAAGAGAGTTGCACTGCTTTGAAGATGCAAGCATATTCAAAGTAGTCGTGAATCAAAGAGAGTTGCCACTGGTTTTTGAAGATGCAAGCATATTCAAACGTAGTGTGAATCAAGGAGTTGCCCTGGTTTGGAAGATGCAAGCATATTCAACGTGTGTGATCAAGAGAGTTGCACGGCTTTGGAAGATTGCAAGCATATTCAAGTAGTGTGGTCAAGCAAGTTGCAACAGGGATCCTAAATAAATCGGGATAGGAAACTCGATCAAACGAAGTGGCGCATACTGCACACGACTTGATGAAATCCGGGACTATTGGATCACGGTCGGAGTTGGACTGTTCCGTTACGCATTCCCGATTACGTCAGACTTCATAAAATAATCAGGGTACTTATCGTACATGGTGGGCGCTATTACTATGGCACTAATATTAACCTGAAAAGAACAAGTAACAATTTTATTTTTTAACATGTTGAAAGTATTTTTTTCAAATGTTTAAGAAAGGCCATCAAAATTTAGGGGTTGGGATGATTCCGTTTTATGGAAAATTACGAATATTAGGGCCTACAATGCTTTCCACTCTCCGTTAATGTGGTATTAGATAATTTTTTAACCGGCGTGATTCAACATTTTTAGGCTTTCTTTCAAGAGTCATCTCACTGCAGTACATGCTGCAAATCGTATATGGGCATTTGTAACACAGTGTCACCGCCTGGTTGCACTGGTGTGAGATGCAAGCGTATTCATAGTAGTGTGAGTCAAGAAAGTTGCAATGGTTTGAAGATGCAGCAAGCGTATCTCAAAGTGTGTAGTGAGTCAAGAAAGTTGACACTGGTTTGAAGATGCAAGGGGGGGCCGTCTTCAAAGTAGTGTGAGTCACGACAGTTGCATGGTTTGAAGATTCAAGCGTATTCATAGTAGTGGTGAGTCAAGAATGTTGCACGGTTGAAAGATGGCAAGCATGAGGAGGAAATATTTTACACAGATCAACAAAGCTCAATGTCTATTGTGCTGATCAAAAATACACCAGTGGTCATAGTGTAATAAACTGTAAAGCAAATCTGGCATGATGTTATTATCTGAGTAGGTAAATAATAGGAGGATGTTCCAAACTGGGGGGCACTCCTATTACCACTTAAAATGTTGTCCTCATAAGCGATCAACACTATTTCCGACCCAAAAATACTCAAAGTAAAAAGGGGACCTTTTCCACTCCTGCTGCAATAAGGGTACCCTAATCACTGACCTACAATTCTGAAATACACCTGCTTGATGGATTGATGCAGAGCTAAAAGACACCCTAAGTACTACGGCTTGTGGGTGACCTAATAGGGAATGATGTGACCCGGGTACTCACGGTTTTGAGTGGGTGGTTACACGAAACACATGAGTGTATAGTTTAAGAAACAAAAAATTTCCATAGAAATATTTGCCATGTGCGTAGCCAGGGGTATAAAAAAAAAAAATAGAAGAAAAAGATAAAAAGAAAAAAGAGAAGGCATTGAAATAAGGCTCCCAATTCCCCCCCCAAAAAAAAAAAAACACTCTTTAGCCCCACCGGAAGCTCGGCCCCTGGGACCCCGGGGCCTTTAAAAAGGGGCTCCCTAGATTGTGTTCTGGAATCAACACCCTGGGGTTGGGTGCTGCCGGATCCTGGTATGCACATGCTCACATCAAGTAGTACCATGTCAGCATGTTAGCTGAAAAAACAAATCGGCTGAACTTGACTTAAAGATAAACCCAACAATTAGTAACAAATGAACAAGCTGACATAAACAATCATGCAGTCAGTAGCTAGCAGTGCAACGGGGTGGGGGTTATAAGAGAGGGCATTGTGGCCCCCCCCCCCTTTTTTCCTCCCCAGAAAAAGAGGGTCTGGCACTGATACTGCATGAGGTTGAGTGTTCGTAAATATCTTAATATGAGGTTTCAGAATTAAATATATGGCCAGTTTCAACATGGAAACCATTGCATGCATAATAAAATCCTTATTGTGGTACGCATTGTCATCTTGTCTTTGTTGACGCAATGTGTCTAATGATCAGTGACCGTGGCCAAATGTAGGTAACAGGTCAAAACAAGGGTAAATACTTGCGTGCAGAAGGCAATTGTTAGTATTGACAATTTGCCAGTCAATACGGCATTAGTGTCAAAAACTTCCATAAGCCAATCGCTTCCAAGTAAAAAATAGCAACATTTTAAACCCAATCTGGTTACATTGTGGATGTGTTTCATTTCAGGATTTGTTAATATTGATCATGAAGTTAACTTTTCTTTTTTTTTTAAAGTATGGCACTCGGGGAAACCCATTAGATGCGCCCAAAGTTGCATCCAGTGCCCCATTACAGGCTCCATGTGTCTGTTTTTTGTTGGGTACGGACGTAATACTGTATTACAAATTCTTCCGGAGCAGATAAAATGCACGAAATGACACCTTTGGGCTTCAACTGATACACTGACCACCATGAAATCACACTATAAATGCTGACATAAGACCTATATAGATGGCAAAATGGGTACTCTTTAAAACAAAAACAAAAAACTTACTGTACATATGATCAAAGCTTCAATCTGCACTACACACCTGTAACCAAGATTTTTTTAGGGAGGTGCAATTTTTTTCAAAAGGGGACTTACCCAAAATTGCTAGGGGGGGATTTTCAGAAGTGGACCTTTTACCTAAATGTTTAATTTTTTTGAGCAGAATACATGGGTTCCCATGCACCCCCCAAACTAAATTCTAACATAATATTTAGAATCTTTACGACATCTCCTGCAAGAATTTTGATGTTGCCAAAATCAAATATTGTCCCAAGGGGTCCGTTTGGTAGCCACCTTAGATTAAAACAGATCAGTCATATAAAGTGTTTGATTTAGTTGAAAAGTATCTCAAATGATTCGTCTTATCATAAGTGAATCAGAAAATATCTACTTCGCCATTTTTCTATGTTTCGTGTACAGAGATTGGTGGTGAAATGGTGATAAAGGTGCTTACACTTTTGATTGGTCATTACACAGGGCCAAACTTTTGGATTGCATGGATCTTATCAAAATTGGTGTTTGTACAGCCCTTGGTAGGAGGCTTTGAGAATCCAGAAGCAAAAGTATAGTTTGCAACATCTAGGATGTTTAGTTAGGTGTAAAATTTGGTGTTACCCTCTTGTAAAATTTGCATTGTTTTGTATGGGAATTATGGACTACTCGTCGATTCCTAAACAATAAACCAAAACGAAAGATCTGAAATCATGGAAACTACATTTCCAGATTGCTAATGCTCATACCAACATTTGGACACCAATTTTGTCAAGATTGAAAGCATTTTGAAAATTTGGCCTGTACAATGACCAATCAAAAGTTCAATGACCTTTATCACATTTTACCCATATTTTTTCTAAACTGCACATCATAAATGCCAACCTATTATTTCTTGTTTTTTTTATTTTGATGAGACCGAATCCTTTGAATACTTTTCAACAAAATGAACCACTTTGTACGGTTAACCCTGAATTCAAGATGGTCTGCCAACGGGGACCCAGATGGACAATATTTGATTTAAGGTCACCAGAATTCTTGAAGATCATGACATAGTTGCTAAAAACCTGTTAAAATTTAGGATGGTGGTTTTAGTAACTGCCCTGGTATTAAAAGTATTATCCTCAACTTCCACATCAGGAATTCGCTCATTTTGTTACAGATTATAAACATCTAAATAATTTACAAAAATTTTGTAGGAAATTGCTTGCCACGCCAAGTCCAAAGTTGTGTGAAAAGCGTAAGAGTAATGGTTTCTCTAATAGCCCGATTCTCTCCCATATTAAAAAAACAACTAACACTTTGCTGTTTGCTCTGAATTCCAATACACCCTATATTCCAGGATTCATTACCCAAAAAAAGGCTAGGTAGTCCTCGGCTCTTGGCAGTCTGCCATCCAGTTAAAACCAATTTATATGAATATCCCGCATAACCAGTGAAAGGTAGCAGCTAATCGGTTTAGAGTTAGTCTAATAGTATGGCAATAATTCAACACATGTCCTTCTACAACCATTTTTAGTACTCCACCGAAGGATCGGCCTGCACTCTGTCCGCTAATTGGGGGTTGCTGGTTGTCAAGTTCACAAGAGCACACCACTTAATCACTCTCCTTATTGGGTTATGGTGGGTAGTTCCGGTAAAACATCAACCATGTAACATGTCGAGTGGTGACGCTATTCACATGCCTGTATCTCAAATTCCATCCTGTATCGGTATCAAGATACCACGATTTTTCAAAATCTCGCATCTTTTTTGATTAAGCAAATATCTTCAAAACAATCCAGATTTGGTGTCAGTAGGGTTGAAATTTGACTTGTTTTTAAAGTCATTTTAATGTGTATGTCATCATGGCGCATTATTTGGTGGTGTGCTCCCTCACAAGGGTTCCTATAATACTTCTTGCATACAAAGTATATTCTTTAATCAAATCATGCAGGTCCCACATAGGAAGTGCCATTTGAATGAAAAGGATACCATTTACTCGGCATTTTGAGAGTGTGACATCATGGAATAATTTGATACCCCTGTGGATTTCAAGTGTATTCATAAAATGCAGTAGCTGCCTAGGAGCAATGAATGGGAATGGGATCATTCCCATTGAATACTGCTGCATATATGCTTTGTGTATAGTTTTGAGAATATTCTGAAATTTTTCAAGGTGTGTTGATTCTGGTCAACTCACTCACACCATACCAGGTAAACTTACGCTAGTGGGGGGTAATTGAAACAAACACCAACTTTTAACCCTGCATCATCATATTTGGTTTGTATATCTTTGTATATTCGGGTAACTCTTAATGGCTTCACCACCAATTACCCTTGCAATTGAAGGAACAATTCATAGAGGAGTTCTTGACATGCTCTATCTGTGCTGACTCTATGACGACGAATAACACCAAGCTAAAGGTTTGCCCTGCTTGCACTCGTTTTGCAAATCAATGTCTGCAAAGGCACGCTAACGGGCAAATTAAATTCAAATGCCCTGATCTCTTGAGCAAAGTGACTTTACAAAGAAGCCGAACCATCGACAGCCTAACCAAATAACTTTATTGTGAAAAACTTGCAAGATATCGGACGTCTTCACAACAATTGCTTTCTGCCAGTGCGACAATGACGGTAACAGTGCTGTGAGCTTTTGTGTCCTAATTGTGGGTGGCATTTTCTATGCCTTAAGTGTGGCGGGCACACCAGTTGTTCTTTTCCAGCTGATCACATATTCCCGACCATAAGCTGAGATGAAAACTCAGCACAAACAACAGCTAGATAAAAGGAAGACCCAGCGCTAAAGAAGTACACCGTCTCCAGCGATTGTGACTTTTTAAATCAGGCCTTATGATATTTAATATATCCCTACTTGGGGGCAATACTAACTTTTTCAATTTTCAAACCTCAACCGCTTGCACTTCATTGACCCAAATCGTAGTACAATTGAATTAGGACAAAGCCAAGTGGACAGATATGGGTACTTCAGTGTACTGACAAGTAGTCGACTCTAATGGACAGTTAGCTACAAAGGTGTCACCCAAGTGGAGGCTACGCAATATACGGACAAACTTTTAGTGCGCGGCACAACGACATGGCACATTTCTTTTCATTATCGCATATACGGAGGACCCAGTGAAACGTGAGATAAAGGGTTACCTTAAAAGGAAGTCCATTTTATGATTGGCCCCTAGCTGATCCACTCCGATGTAAAATTAAAATTCGACTGCCAGCGATAAAATGGGGGTGCTACATTGCAACTGTACAAACTGTAGACTTCAATGGACAATTGATTGCCATTGGTGGTGCACAATATTGGCTTCACCATTAAGAGAGCACTTCCGGTACGTGACAACCGATGGGACTTACAACTTTGAATATTGTTTCCTAATTTGGAGATTCAGTAAATGTCAGAATAAATAACAGAGTAGAGAATCAAGGGAAGTCCAATTCCCTTGTTAAACATCCAACTCTTAATCTATAATCAGGAGAGCATATTATGTGTGCGAAACTTAATGTGAAAATTGGAGGAGCAATAACCAATCCAGTTCAGATAAAACCACTATTAAAAGAAGTGCTGTTGTGTGTGTGTCGCGCGTGCGTGTTTTTTGTGTACTGTATGACATATCTTCCGAGGACCTACGCAAAAGAATTCTTTCAAAATAAATGAAGGATCCTCGAAATCTAACAATGGGATTTATGTGTTTTGACTTTATGACCGAGGATGCGATTTTCCCTTTGAAGTCTTCGGAAGTATCGGTCTCACACGGTATTTTTTGACCATCACCCATACTCCAGGAGCAGGTCTCCCTTCACTAACCCAAAGGGCAGCTAGTGAGTTTTCTTATCCATTTTTGGACTTAGAATTGTTTGCCCTCTAACCTGAAAAAATAGTGAAATTTTATATATTTTAAAAGAAGCAGCACGAGATTCGAACCAGAGACCATTGTATCATGAGATCAGCTACCTAACCACAAAATGAGGAAGATTGGTGTGCCAGATTTGCATTCTACATCCTTGATAAACATTTACGGAATAAATCGCTAATGATATTGTGGTCAGCAATCAATTATAGCTCCGCTCTGGAATGGTTGCCACAACCTATATTTCTCAAGGAGCATGAGTGGTGGCAAAATCTCACACTTTACAACACTGGGTGTTGCCAATGTGACCAGAATGTGTGGAGTAAAAATGTTTGTAACATAGAGTGAGCATACATATACAGAGATCATGACATGTTGAGAAAATCGATTTCTATTTGAAAGGAACCCTTTTATGCTTAGCCCCAAGATGATCCACATCAATGTAAAAATAAAATTGTGACTGCATAGTGAATATAATGGGTTCTGCAACTATTACAACCATACAAACTGTTAGACTTCAAAGGACAGTGATTGGCAGTGGTGGTGCACAAGTTTGGTGCACAATTTAAAGGTTGCAATGCAACAAGAGATTTGAGGGCACCCAAATATTGTGTCATAATAGTAATTCATATAGATTAGGCCACTCAATAGATTTCTTACCTTGTATTGGCTGCAGAAATGTATTAAAAGCAAAGAGAAGGAAAAAAAGGATGATGTGATATGCTTATATTTCAATATAAAAAAAAAAAACATTAGGTGAATTTCGTATTTGCTCCTATACGCACAAATTAGAAAATTTAACATTTTTTTACCAAAGAAAAGAATTTCTCAGCTTATCCTTTCAGATGGGATATTTATTATGGAAAGCTTTACTTCAGGACAAAAATCAGTAATTTGATTTTTTAGGGACACCTTATATGTTGAAAAGCTGCCCTTTAATGTGCGTGTCAAGGCAGGAATTCAAAGGAACCTTTTTTGCTGTATCTTCTTAATTATGTTCCAATATATATAAAAGGAAGTAGTATTTGAGGAGGAAATGGACTCAAGGAATCAAATATAATAAGCTTTTTCCCATAAATATGTATTTTATTTAGAAATCATGAATGAAAAATAGTGCTTTTTACTCATTTTTTTTTTTGGGGGCGGGTTCCATAAAAAAAATATAGGAAAGGGTATAAAAATGTGCCTTGTTCATTTTGGATTCCGAGTCATAGTTCTAGGGTTGGTATTTCCCTTTTTGTGTCATCTGCATGAATTGCAAGGCACATAGGGATTACTTCTGGTCGTCATGTCCTCTGTGTGTTGTGTCTGATGGCCAAATGTTAACCCTAATATTTTTGCATTGCCTGTTTGAGTTAAGTAAGGGATACGGATGATGTAATTGGTGGAAAGAAGGGGGCAGGGTGGCGGGGGTTGACATGTTGGTGACCTCATGTGATCTTCGTGACCTAATGTGGGACCTTTGGCCCCATGCACCACCCGGACGGCAGCCGGACAATCGCGGTCCAGGGACCACACAGATGTATTTTTTCTAATTGTCCCACTATTTTTCATTTTTTCTTGCAGAAAAAAAGGCAGAGATGTAAC